>ONZH01014936.1:0-55151 GCA_900303285.1 Rhinella marina | reverse complement strand
TGAGTTGTCTCTTATGCAGTCTGGATCTGGAAAACAAACTAAAACTTGGACATACATGTTAGACAGTCTGTTTGTGAGACAGATAACATACTTTGAAACACTACTATGCTGCTTCTGGAGCTATTGGGGAAATAGAGATCTAACCTAGGGACATTCTCAAAGAGTACTTCCTAAGGACTCAGAACTATCTTCCAGTTAGATGAAGAAGAGCCCTAGGAGTAGATATTCTTTCATCAGTCAGTATCTTTTGCTATAGCCTTTGCTACAGGCCAGGTCTCCAAATATCCTGGAAAGAGAACAATTCAGACAGGGACATATTCACATTGTTCTACCTTTGTTAACTGAATGTAGTCAATCCGCAGTCTCTGAAATGGGTGCGATGACCTGAGCATATGCCTCCCTGGAACTCCCATAGTTCTCTCATCATTATTACAGCACTCACCTAGTGGCAGCATTGTTAAACCCAGGAGCCATCCATCACAAAACCCAGTCACACCTTCTCTCTCTCTTGATTTGCCCATGTTCTAAATCCATCCTCTTTAGGTAGAGTGCCCTCTGAAGGAAGAATTTCTTACCAACCTTTCCAGAGTCCATTCTCAGTCATCACTTCTACATTTTTCCTTTGATGTTTTCTCTTCAGCCTCTGTAGCCGGTATCTAAAAAGACTCAAACCTTTTGGAAGTCTACTGGCCCAAAACCATCCTGTATCACACAGACTTCCACTTACTATAGGCTTCAGGTAATAATTTAGCCTTTACCTCCTCAGGTAGCATCAGGGCATCAAACATCTTTCATACACTCAGCATTCATTATTGATGGGCTTACCCATGGATCAAACAAAATCTCTGCTCCACCAGATTAGACCATAATAATGAGTGATACTGAAAGCATACCTGAATGTTAGCAGTCTTACCCTCAGCCATCTTACAAACCTCAGCGAGCGCCTTCAGCTCTGCCTCCTGCACTGACATTGCTGGAGGGAGTGGTTCTGACTTGACAACATTTAGGTAGGAACAGCCTATCCTGTCCAAACTGATCCATCTGCAAGAAACTCAATATTTGATTATTAATTGGAAACAATCGTGTGAATTTTTAAAAAAAAATCAGGAAGGACTCATACTACTACTCCCTCCCTCCAGAAGAAGCAGAGTAGTCAGATTCAAAGTTTACACCTTGATGACGGAATAGGAACTACATTACCATCTACTCCTACACATGTAATACTACCCTTAGCCACAAGAGTTTATGAAACATTTTTGCTGTGAGGCAATGGGGGCAGTCGCTAAGGATTGTATAGATAATAGGACACAGCATTTGACTCAGGATATCCTATTTCTTATGGGCGTTGCATTTGAGGGGCTGAACATTCATCTCCTCCCATGGGCGAGGAAATGGGCAGGTAACTACAAAATCTTCCTTCCCCCTTTTTGTGGGGAGTACTGATGAGAAGCCACACCCGCTTTAGGCCTTTTGTTCAATTCAACTTTTTGCACCCTCCTTTATGGAACTTGCAACAACATGGAGGGGCATAATGATCTTCACTTAGGCCTAGCCAGTACCCAGCTTTCCCAGATGATCCTCTCAAGACCATCCACAAAGGCAGCAGTTAAGATTTTCTTTTCTCATGCATGTCTGAGGTCTATTCAAAACTCAAATCTACTCATCTTTGCTGGAGTCTATTGGAAACTTTCTTCACACTCTCTGCTCTGTCCTGATGCATATCAGACAATGTGACTGATTGATCACCTAGATGCTTCCTCTCAGACTAAGTGAGATCCCACTGTTGAAGCTATCACTTGATAGAGAATCCACCAGCTTTACCTTGGACTAAACCTTCCAAATCTCACCAACATCATGAGAAAGCTTTCCATATTTTAGCTAACTCCCTACAGAACATCATAGGTAAGTCCTCTGATTGGGAATTCTACTGATCACAACAAACATTTCACTAGGGACCAAGGACACTTTTAATTGGCATCATAGCTGCAATCACTGTAATCAAATTTTCCAAATTTTTAACTAGTGGGATATTCAATTTAGATAAGTTATTAGCAGACAGTTTACAGATAGTACATGTGTTACTAAATTTTTGTGTCTGCAGATGCATTATCAGCCCCCACCCTCCCCCTCCCATATGGAAGGGATTGAATTCCTGGGGGGTTATCTCCATGAGCACTAGAGGGGGATGTGAGGAAGGAGCAGAAGACACTATGAGCTGCACATTCCAAAGGAGGGGGGTTGAAGACACTGGATGTTCTTATAGAACTACAAGGTACAGAAGACACAAAGGGGGTTGTAACTGAAACTGAGGAAGATGTAGGGGGATGGGTGCCGCATGTTTTTTTTTTTCTTTCTTTGTTCTCTCAGGATTCAAAATCCTCCATCTTGAAATAGAAATATTGTCCATTTTTCTCAACCTACTTCACTTTCTATCAGTCACTTCCATAAACCATATTTCAACGTGCACCAGCCTATATTTCTCCTTCCAACCAACTTCTCTTTTCCTTCAATTCACTTTCCACAATCCTTCATTTATTTCTACCTCCTGATGGCATCCCTAATGAACACATGTCTTCAATTTCCTTACTGAAACTTTTTCCTCTCTTTCTAACATTAACTGAGCCGCTGTTAAAATCTCCTCTTTATATCCAGTGACATTTGAATTACCCATTTCTTACTTAATATTAATATCTTATTAATATTCTTCCAAATCGGGAAACCGCAAAACTAACTAACCTAGACTCTTCTCAACCAGGGATACACAAAATAAAATAAGCGAAAATAAAAATAAAAATTCATCCAGTTGAGGGAACCTCAAAACTACATAATCTAGGCTCTTCCGATAAGGGGATACGATCTCTCTAACTCTTCGTAGGGACACACAGTCTTTATAACTTCTAATTTCTTCTTAAATATGAAATTAGTATTAATCCTACTTCTATGGGAACACGGAGTCTTAATAACTTCCATTTACGCCAGATATTAATGCAAATGGTGTTAATCCCATATTCCTATCATGAGGACCCCAGGTCACAACTCATGAATCTTCCAATATCCCTCGTCAGGGCGTTGGCTGGGTTCCAACTCTACGTCACAGAATACAACTACCAGCTGACTAAAGCTTCCGCTCTGCCCAGTACGTCAGAAATTAAAGGGATAGCCACACAAAGAAGGAATTCATAGGGTTCTTTCGTTCCAAAGGACAGATCAGCTGTAATTTGAACCCAGTGAATACCACCTAATCCAACACTGAGAATACACTTGTGCAAAAACTCAGAGGAGCTATATTTAAGAAATTAAACTTTCTTACCTTGCTGCAGCGTGTGACCTCGTCTGATGGTTTTGCTCAAGTCCTTCTTTAACGGTTGAATTGATGATATTCAAGCTGATCTGCCCCACGTTGGGCGCCATTAGCTGTCATCGCAATTCTCGCGATACTCTTCTTTGTGTGGTGCCAAATCGATTGGAAGAATTAGTATGCGCGCCATACTGCTTTCACAATGATACCAAAACACACAAGATGGTTTCATGGAAAATAATTCACATCCCCCAAGCAAGAGAGAGAGTTTATTAAAGAGACAGTCACTTAAATAGTAGGTATGACATAGACAAAAAGGGGTGTTACTTAAGCAGAGTGATTGGTTCTTTGACACAAGCTGAGTTCATTGGTTCATTTGAAAGAGGCAAATTCACATGTCTTAAAACAAAGAAAGTGTTCACGTGACTCACATAGCTAATTAGCTGCCATCTAGTGGTCAAAGACTAGTAGTACAGGTTTTACATAATATATATAAAAACCTATCTCTCACAACGCCAAAAATACTTAGTTAAAATGAACAACCGCAAAAAAACCTATTAACTGGTATTTGGCCAATTCAACTTCGCCGAGGAAGTTTGATTTCTTTTCCCAAAACACAACCCAAAATATAACCTTTTTTGTTTTTTTTTCTTTTTTTACAGCAACTGACGCTGTGACTATCTAGTTAAAAGGAACGAGCCCAGAACCACGTCTTAACTCTTTTTTCGGCAATTCAATTTTACTGACTACTTTAGCACAATATCACGCTTTTCTGTTTGGATTGCGAATTATGCCAAAAATACTTAGTCAAAATGAACAACCGGAAAAAAAAAACGTATTAACTGTTTTTTGGCCAATTCAACTTCGCCGAGGTAGTTTGATTTTTTTTCCCCCAAAACACAACCCAAAATATAACCTTTTTTTGTTTTTTTTTTGTTTTTTTACAGCGACTGACGCTGCGTCTATCGATTTAAAAGAAACGAGCCCAGAACCACATCTTAACTCTATTTTGGGCAATTCAACTTCACTGACTTTGTTAGCACAATATCACGCTTTTCTCTTTGGATGGCGAATGACGCCAAAAATACTTAGTTAAAATGAACAACCACAAAAAAACGTATTAACTGTTTTTTGGCCAATTCAACTTCGCCAAGGAAGTTTTATTTTTATTTTTTTACCCAACACAACACAAAAGAGATCTTTTTTTTTTCTATATATATGTACCCCAAACAAAGCTCTGACCCTCTTACTGCACTGCAACAAGGAACACAAGTGGTGTTTCTTTGAATAAAGCACCCCAATACAGCCTTTAGAACAGAGTGCCCCAAACCCCAATGCCCAGTCACCGCTGCTCAGTGTACCAGAATAGCGATTTCACTGCCTGATAATCCCCTATGGATTCTGTCTAGAAATCGTCCCTCTCCTATTCAGATTATCTATCACTGATCTCCTCATTTTTCTTTAGCAACGTTTTTCTATCACTTGCCCTATCTCTCCTGACGTCTGTCTCTAGTCTAAAATCAATTGCAAATGGTGGATTCCAGCGCTGCAGAGCTATTTATAGGGCTGTGACATCACAGGACCTAGCTGGCTGCTAATTGGCTACATGTCTGCATGTGATCGCATTGTGGGTGTTTACTTCTTTATCCCAGAAATCCTTCCCCCATGTTATGCCATGTGCTTGCTGCCATTTTAGGAAAAAAAAAAAAAGATTTGTTACCACGAATCGCCATTAAATTCGCTTTCGTCGCGAATCGAATTTTCCATGAAATTCGTAACGAATTCCACTTTGTCAGCTTCGATTCACTCATCTCTAGTAATGTCGCCTTGATTAACAGCAGAAAAAATAGAAACGGATGTCAGGTATATTGGATATAGTAACGTTATAATGCAGACGCAACACAGGTAATGTCGCCTTGATTAACGGCAGAAAAAATAGAAACGGATGTCAGGTATATTGGATATAGTAACGTTATAATACACACGCAACACTGGTAATGTCGCCTTGATTAACGGCAGAAAAAATAGCAATGGATGTCAGATATATAGAATACAGACACATTATAATGCACACGCTGCGCAGGTGGTGCTTAGGTCAGGCAACCTTGCGCAATTTTTGACCCCCCCCCAAAAAAAATATATATATTTCTGCCAGATAAAAAGCCCTTAAAAGGGCTTTTGGGACTTTGAAACAGAAAAACTAGCCCTGCCTAGCCAATTTCTATGCCTACACTATCTGTCCCTCCTTGCAGCAGCTCTCCCTGACTCGGACTGAGCTGGGTCACATGTCACTGGGTGCCATATAGCACCCGATGATGCGTTCCCGGCCAGCCAATCAGTGTAATGCCAGTAGCCAACATGGCTACGGCATTACAGTGAATGCCAGTACCTCCCCGCAAGCTGATTGAGCACACGCGGTATTCGGCCAAACAACGTGTGGTCCTGAGCGCCGCCATGCTGACCGAATACAGTACACTAATATATATACCGTATGTATATATATATATATATATATATATATGTAACAAAAAAAGAGAAAATGTATCACCTGGATCGCACATCCCAAAAGTATGCCCTTTGATCACTAGTGCTTCTCAGCAAAATTATATGGCTTCTCAGCGCAATTTACAGCGCACCGCCCCCGGTACTAGAGGCATTGGTGTGCAATTTGATCAAACAGCATAAGCCCACTCACCACGTCAAGGTTGCCTCTCAGAGTGGGACCTACTCTAAAGCGATGCAGCACCGCGCAGCGACATCACGACGCCGCTCCAGCGGGCGGCGGGGCCCAGTCGCCAGAACGCGCCTCGCAGCCTGGCGATTGCCAAACCCAGCACTGGGTCCCGCCAACCCACCAGAGCAGAGACAAAGAAGCCACCACGCAGTACCGCACCATGTGAACAGCCGCATAAGCCGGGTGCACCCGCCAAAAGGCACCCCAGCCGCCGCGGAACCACAACCCCCAGCAAGCCCAGGCAGTCTGCAACCAACTGAGCCTACCAAGAGCCGCAGCCCCACAGCAAGCCAGGAGCCGCCGGACGAGCACCACAGGCCCAGCACGGCTTGTCCATGCTTCCAGGAACTCCAACTGAAAGCTGGCAGGTCCATTCACACTCATATGCAGTCTTCTGCTAATTAAAAACACCTAAGCTGGGTGGGAGGAGTGCTGATACCAGATATAGAAATGCAAATGTAACAAAAAAAGAGAAAATGTATCACCTGGATCGCACATCCCAAAAGTATGCCCTTTGATCACTAGTGCTTCTCAGCAAAATTATATGGCTTCTCAGCGCAATTTACAGCGCACCGCCCCCGGTACTAGAGGCATTGGTGTGCAATTTGATCAAACAGCATAAGCCCACTCACCACGTCAAGGTTGCCTCTCAGAGTGGGACCTACTCTAAAGCGATGCAGCACCGCGCAGCGACATCACGACGCCGCTCCAGCGGGCGGCGGGGCCCAGTCGCCAGAACGCGCCTCGCAGCCTGGCGATTGCCAAACCCAGCACTGGGTCCCGCCAACCCACCAGAGCAGAGACAAAGAAGCCACCACGCAGTACCGCACCATGTGAACAGCCGCATAAGCCGGGTGCACCCGCCAAAAGGCACCCCAGCCGCCGCGGAACCACAACCCCCAGCAAGCCCAGGCAGTCTGCAACCAACTGAGGCCTACCAAGAGCCGCAGCCCCACAGCAAGCCAGGAGCCGCCGGACGAGCCACCACGCAGTACCGCACGGCTGTCCATGCTTCCAGGAACTCCAACTGAAAGCTGGCAGGTCCATTCACACTCATATGCAGTCTTCTGCTAATTAAAAACACCTAAGCTGGGTGGGAGGAGTGCTGATACCAGATATAGAAATGCAAATGTAACAAAAAAAGAGAAAATGTATCACCTGGATCGCACATCCCAAAAGTATGCCCTTTGATCACTAGTGCTTCTCAGCAAAATTATATGGCTTCTCAGCGCAATTTACAGCGCACCGCCCCCGGTACTAGAGGCATTGGTGTGCAATTTGATCAAACAGCATAAGCCCACTCACCACGTCAAGGTTGCCTCTCAGAGTGGGACCTACTCTAAAGCGATGCAGCACCGCGCAGCGACATCACGACGCCGCTCCAGCGGGCGGCGGGGCCCAGTCGCCAGAACGCGCCTCGCAGCCTGGCGATTGCCAAACCCAGCACTGGGTCCCGCCAACCCACCAGAGCAGAGACAAAGAAGCCACCACGCAGTACCGCACCATGTGAACAGCCGCATAAGCCGGGTGCACCCGCCAAAAGGCACCCCAGCCGCCGCGGAACCACAACCCCCAGCAAGCCCAGGCAGTCTGCAACCAACTGAGCCTACCAAGAGCCGCAGCCCCACAGCAAGCCAGGAGCCGCCGGACGAGCACCACAGGCCCAGCACGGCTTGTCCATGCTTCCAGGAACTCCAACTGAAAGCTGGCAGGTCCATTCACACTCATATGCAGTCTTCTGCTAATTAAAAACACCTAAGCTGGGTGGGAGGAGTGCTGATACCAGATATAGAAATGCAAATGTAACAAAAAAAGAGAAAATGTATCACCTGGATCGCACATCCCAAAAGTATGCCCTTTGATCACTAGTGCTTCTCAGCAAAATTATATGGCTTCTCAGCGCAATTTACAGCGCACCGCCCCCTGTACTAGAGGCATTGGTGTGCAATTTGATCAAACAGCATAAGCCCACTCACCACGTCAAGGTTGCCTCTCAGAGTGGGACCTACTCTAAAGCGATGCAGCACCGCGCAGCGACATCACGACGCCGCTCCAGTGATGAGAAGCACTAGTGATCAAAGGGCATACTTTTGGGATGTGCGATCCAGGTGATACATTTTCTCTTTTTTTGTTACATTTGCATTTCTATACCTGGTATCAGCACTCCTCCCACCCAGCGTAGGTGTTTTTAATTAGCAGAAGACTGCATATGAGTGTGAATGGACCTGCCAGCTTTCAGTTGGAGTTCCTGGAAGCATGGACAAGCCGTGCTGGGCCTGTGGTGCTCGTCCGGCGGCTCCTGGCTTGCTGTGGGGCTGCGGCTCTTGGTAGGCTCAGTTGGTTGTAGACTGCCTGGGCTTGCTGGGGGTTGTGGTTCCGCGGCGGCTGGGGTGCTGTTTGGCGGGTACACCTGGCTTACGCGGCTGTTCACATGGTGCGGTACTGCGTGGTGGCTTCTTTGTCTCTGCTCTGGTGGGTTGGCGGGACCCAGTGCTGGGTTTGGCAATCGCCAGACTGCGAGGCGCGTTCTGGCGACTGGGCCCCGCCGCCCGCTGGAGCGGCGTCGTGATGTCGCTGCGCGGTGCTGCATCGCTTTAGAGTAGGTCCCACTCTGAGAGGCAACCTTGACGTGGTGAGTGGGCTTATGCTGTTTGATCAAATTGCACACCAATGCCTCTAGTACAGGGGGCGGTGCGCTGTAAATTGCGCTGAGAAGCCATATAATTTTGCTGAGAAGCACTAGTGATCAAAGGGCATACTTTTGGGATGTGCGATCCAGGTGATACATTTTCTCTTTTTTTGTTATATATATATATATATATATATAATTTTTTTTTATTATTATTTTGTTTTTTTTCCAGTGTCTGGAAAAGTACTGGAGGGGGTGTATGTCTCACCCAGAATGCTCAGATGGATAAGTTACTTTACAGATGGATGAGACACTTTTCTTTAAAGGAGTTGTCCCATAATGTAAAATGAAATGAAATGAAAATCAGATATCATATAGCACATGACAACCTCTTTCTAACAAAGCTAGAACCAGTTATGTACTGGTTCCAGAGATCTACCCATTCATTTCTCTGTAAATTTATATCAAGCTGAAAGCCCAAGGGGAGTATCTTTTCTGCTGCAGCTCAGGGGCGTGTCCATCCTCTCCCTATCACAGCTTAGGAGGCGTGTCTCAGCTCTCCCTATCACAGCTCAGGAGGCAGTTGAAGGATGAAACTGAGCATGTGAGGCCATCTCAGTGATCAGGTCAAAGAAATAAGAAAAAATTAAACCATAGGTGGCGCTATACAGATACATTTTATTGAATAACTCAGTGGCTATGCTAGATTTTTAATTACATGCAATTACAAAAGTATTCAGATCCAGATAGTGGTGTGAAAACTGTAGAATATTTTTTTCTGGGACAACCCACTTATGCCTTGCCTGTGGCAAATCCAGGAGTAGCTGCTGGGCCCAATACTGTGGGTATAAATATAGGTGGGCTGTGCAAAGCCTGACCCCTGTTTGTATGGAAGTACCTAGGTGGTGAAAATGTCTGGATATTTATTACTCAGATCGGCAGGTGTTTATGTTCCTGTGACGTTCCAAGGTAACTGTATAATTTCATCAACCATTATACTGTTAGGACAAAATAAACTGTGATTTGGAGTTTGGAATTTCTAACCATTGGAGGCTGTGAAGTTTGAAAAGAAATGCCTAAAAGGGTTGTTTGATATTTAGAGGAAACCTTGAAGTAGTTCAAACCTGTACAAAATTGTAAATAAATAATTGCTGTCACAATTCCGCTTTTGTTTTGTGCCACTCATCATAACTTCCTTTGGGTCTGTGTATAGACTACAATAGGCATATTGTCAATGTGTTCAACGTGATATAATGTGACATGACCATTCTGTCCAATACTCCTTCAACAATGCAACTTTACTATGGAAGAAACATCACTGTGGTCAGGAGCAATTAGACAATCTGGATGTACTGCCTCAGAGACCTGCCCTTTACAGAAGACCAAAAATATTATTTTTCACAGATTTTTTATGGTAATTATGGAAATCTACACCTATTTCATCCTCTTAGATGCATTTATAAATAAAACTAGAAGCCATGTGTCATATCCACGAGTACATAGAATAGGGAAAAAAAGGAGCCAAGAAAACGTTAATTACTCTTACCGGTAATTTCCTTTTCCTTTAACCTCCACGACGGCATGGTAATGGAGGATGCTCCGCCTCCTGAGGGGCAGGAAACAACTAGATTGGTGCAATAAAAGTGCCTACTCCACCTGCACACTCCAGTTAATAACCTAGAACTCCAGGATGAAGTTTACCATTTATTTAACAACAAAAATACATATCAACCAATATATGCGATACAGAAAGAAATACATAAATTACCGGTAAGAGTAATTAAGAGTAATTAACGTTTTATCCCTACACCTCCACGACGGCATGGTAATGGAGATTTACAGAGAAAAAATCATACTAGGGCGGGACTACTGCCGATAACACCTTCCTACCAAATGACAGATCTTTGCTAGAAAGGAAGTCCAACTTATAATGCTTGAAGAAGGTACTGGGAGTAGACCACGTAGCGGCCTGACATATCTCCTCCAGCGAGGCATGGACTTGTTCTGCCCATGAAGTTGCCATAGCCCTTGTAGAATGGGCCTTGATTCTTAGGGGAGGAGAAAGTCCTCTCTCAGCATAACATAGAGAGATGCAGTCTCTAATCCAACTGGCTATAGTTGCCTTAGAGGCAGCCCTTCCTTTGTTTGGCCCCTGGAATTGGACAAGCAACTGGTCCGTCTTCTTGAAACTTTTTGTCTCGTCAAGGTAGTTTAACACACACTTTCTCACATCCAGAGTGGCAAACTCTCTTTCCCTCTCAGTAGTAGCCTGTGGACAAAAAGATGGAAGAGCGATTTCTTTTTGATAATGAAATTTTGAATAGACTTTGGGAAGGAATTCCGAAAAATGTTTCAAAATGATTTTATCCTCGAAAACTGAAAAGTAGGGAGGAGCAATGGAAAAGGCTTGAATCTCTCCAACCCTTCTGGCCGTAGTGATTGCCAGAAGAAAGGCTGCTTTTAAGGAGAGATGTTTTACCGAAACTTGTTGTGGTGAGACAAAGGGAGATTTGGTTAAACCTGATAAAACTAGATTTAGGTCCCACTGCGGAACCGTGGCCCTAGATGTCGGTCTAATTCTAGATGCCCCTTTAATGAACCTTTTGACCAGGTCTGATTCAGCCAACCTGGTACCCATAAAAGCACTTAAAGCAGCAATTTGTACCTTAAGTGTACTTACCCTCAGCCCTTTATCTAACCTAGATTGTAAGAAATCCAGGATAAGAGAAATATTGGGAGACCACGATGGATCCCATTTGTTCGAAACCGCCTTTAAAAAACAGTTCCAGGTTCTTTGATATATCTTCGAAGTTACCTGTTTCCTGCTGTGAAGGAGAGTCTCCACCACCTTACTGGACAGGCCTTTCTCTTTTAGTATTGCCCTCTCAGTCTCCAGGCTGTCAATCTGAGACGTGGGGCGTCTGGATGGATTATCAGGCCTTGATGTAGGAGCTCCCGGATCTTCGGAAGTATCCAAAACTCGTCTTTGGAATGTGCTTTTAGAATCGGAAACCAGGCTTTCCGATACCAAAAGGGGACGATCAGAATTAGATTTGCTCGTTCCTCTATCGCTTTGGCGATTACCTTTGGGAGGAGGAAGAAGGGTGGGAATGCATAAAGAAGGACTTTTGGCCAACGATCTGCTAGGGCGTCCACACGAGCTGGATGGTCTAGACGAGAAAGGGAAAAAAACGTCTTCACTTTTTTGTTGACTCTGGAAGCAAACAGGTTGATGGCTGGAGACCCCCACTTCATACATACTTCCCTGAAGATTTTGTCGTTCAGACTCCATTCTCCTTCTCTTAACCTTTGTCTGCTGAGGAAGTCTGCCATCCCGTTCTGGGTTCCTTTTATATGTACTGCAGATAGGGAGGTCAGGTTCAGCTCTGCCCATCGGAATATCTTCCCTGACATCCACGAGAGTGACTGACTCCTCGTTCCCCCTTGCCTGTTTATATAAGCAACAGTTGTTGAATTGTCCGATAGGACCCTTACATGTCTCTGACTTAAGACTGGGGAGAAGGCTTTTAGAGCTTGTCCGACTGCTGCCAACTCTCTTAGGTTGGATGATGCTTTTGAGAGGAAGGGAGACCAAAGTCCCTGCTTGGACAGGTTCTCCAGATGGGCCCCCCATCCTGACTGACTCGCGTCTGTAGTTAGCACCGCCAGATTTGACTGACGCCACTCTACCCCTACCGAGAGGTTTTTTGGAGAGATCCACCAGCTCAAGGAGGTCTTTACTTTGGAGGGTAGGGACACTGATCTGTTGAGAGAAGCTTGTTTTTTGTCCCAAATATGCAGGAGAAAAGATTGAAGTGCTCTTGAGTGAGCCTGAGCCCATTTCACAGAGGGTATTGTTGACGTCAACAGACCTAAAATAGTCATTATTTCTCTGATGGTTACTGACGATGCTCGTCTGAAGATCCGTACTTTTGTAATTAAATCTTCCTGTTTCGGGAGTGGGAGGAATGAGGACATTTGGATCGAGTCTAGAGAAACCCCCAGAAACACACATCGTTGGCTCGGATTTAATACTGACTTCTGGAGATTTAAGATCCAACCCAATTTTGAGAGGGTGTCTATGGTGAACTGAAGGTCTTTCAGGAGACTTTCCCTTGACGGTGCTACAATCAGTAAATCGTCCAGGTATGGAACTAGGGCTATTTCTGCACGATGAAGGAAGCTCACCACGTCTGATATGACTTTGGTAAATATTCTCGGAGCTGCACACAGGCCGAACGGAAGGACACAAAACTGATAGTGCTCTATTCTCCCCCTGATCCAGACGGCGAATCTTAAATATTTTTGAAACAACGGATGGATCTATATGTGGTAATAGGCGTCGGCCAGATCTACCGACACCATAAAGCAGTCCTTTTGGAGGAGACTCACTGTTGATTTTATCGTCTCCATTTTGAATCGTACATAGCGAATATGCTTGTTCAAGGATTTTAGATTTATAATTGCTCTGAAGGAGCCATTTGTTTTTTTTACTAGGAAGATTGGTGAATAAAATCCTGTTTTCCTCTGATTTAGAGGAACAGGAAGGATCGCTGCTTTGAGTAACAGTTGATTTATCTGTTCTTCCAGGGCAGTTTGATTCACCCCTAAATGATTTATCATAAAAGACTCCGGGGGAACGTCTACAAAATCTAGCTTGTAGCCCTCTTGAATTACAGAAAAAACCCAGGGGGAGGCCTGAATACTTTCCCAAGCATGAGAAAACCCCCCTAATCTTCCTCCCACTGGGACCCTGGCGTCACTTAGGGGCCTGCTTAGAACCCCTATCTGAGTTGAACAGGAACCCTTTGTTTTTATTGTTAGAGGACTGCCACATCTTATTGGTCTTTTTCCTTTGGTCAAACCTATTACGTCCTTGAACCCGAGAGTTTTGTCTTTGACGAAAAAACTTCGATTCCATAGGGAATCCCCTTTTTTTGTCGGACGCTTTTTCTAAGATATCATCTAACGCCAATCCGAACAGTCGGTCACCTTCACAGGGGACAGAACAAAGCCTATTCTTGGAGGCAGTGTCACCAGCCCACGTTTTGAGCCACACCGCTCTACGGGAGGCATTAATTAGTGCTGCCGACTTTGCAGCAAGTTTGACAGTATCTGCAGACGCGTCTGAGAGAAAGCTGGCAGCCTGTTTCAGAACCGGAATAGAAGATAAAATGTCCTCCCTAGAGGTTCCCGACTGCAAGTGCTCCTCCAACTGTGACAGCCATAAGGTCAAGGTTCTAGCAGTGTATGTTGAAGCAATACTGGGGCGAAATATAGCAGAGGTGGACTCCCATGCTTTTTTAAGTGAGGCCTCACATTTTTTATCCATGGGCTCTTTCAAGAGGCCAATATCCTCGAAGGGCAAGGCAGATCTTTTGGATATTTTGGCGATGGGGGCGTCAACTCTTTGCGTCCACTACTGCGCCTACTTCTTCTTTGATAACAGAACGCAGGCTTTCCACTAGAGAAGGGGTTTTATCAGAAATCACTTTAGAAATACACTTCTGGCATAGCCACTTTTTATAGGAAGTTGGCAGAGTCTTTTTGCAGGCAGCACACTTCTTCCTCTGTGATGGCTCTTTCCCCCTTGAACTCTCCTTGCCCTAAGAAGCAAGGAGAGGATTTAGCAGATAGCTTAGAAGTAGGACAAATAAGGGAGAGTGAGCCCTCACCAAGAAACGAGGAAGAAGGAACCCTTCAGTGGATAAATAGCAAAATCTTATTCCCTCCAGGAGGAGGCTTACCGGGCTGGTGGGCCTGGGAGGATCATTAGGTCTCCGGTTAGGGTCATCCGACATCGTCCGGAAGGGAAGCCGGCTGGTCGCAGGAGCAGAAGCAGGAGGCAGGAGTCACTGCAACAGCAGACAACAGCGTCTGACTAAACCCCCACCTCCTTTTTAAACTCACCACGCTACGCACGCCGGCCGCCCCGGAAGAGACCCGCCCCGGCCGCATCCGGAAGTGACGCGCGCGCCAGTCGGAAGAGACGCGCGCGCCAACCACAACCGGAAGTGACGCGGCCACCGACGCGTGACTCCGTGCGCCTCCCGCCTTGCCGCATCACAGGCACTGCGCTCCGGCCCCCATTCCTCCGGTCCATGCACGTGTCGGGGAACAGCCCAGGCTGC
This sequence comes from Rhinella marina, assembly GCA_900303285.1. Lineage (NCBI taxonomy): Eukaryota > Metazoa > Chordata > Amphibia > Anura > Bufonidae > Rhinella > Rhinella marina. Next base: position 40,359 of record ONZH01014936.1, on the reverse strand, counting down.
CGAAATGTTCCGGACTTACATCCCAGAGTCAGAGGACGTACCCAGGTAGGCCCTGCTTCTGACTCCTGCAACAGCCCTCCAGATTTTTCTGGGACAACAAACCTCCAAGGCTGTGCGAATACTGCACCACGTACTGCCATCCTAAGGGACAGGAAACAACTGGAGTGTGCAGGTAGAGGAGGCACTTTTATTGCACCAATCTAGTTGTTTCCTGCCCCTCAGGAGGCGGAGCATCCTCCATTACCATGCCGTTGTGGAGGTGTAGGGATAAAATTGGGTCATCATTCCTGTCCTGCTGTGTCCTTTGGCCAAGTGGGCCAAGTGTGAAAAGTGTCTACCTCTGAGATAGTTACTGAGCCTAACAAAAAGATTAGTGGCTATATAAGGGAGAAGGCTAGACTTCTCTGCTATACTAAAGAAACAAACCAAATGTCGAAAGATTGCACCCTGCTGAGGGTATTGTGAATATTTAGAACTGACGGTTGAGAAGGTGCACGCCTAAGGTCATATTGGAGAGATTGTGCAGCCCAATCAGAGACAGCGAGACTCATAGGGGACTAGTATACTGCCTACCCCTCCCCTTACACAGCCTTTGGGGAAATTGTTTAAGCTGCCTGTAAGGACTGTATTTATGTTTAAAAGTGCCTGTGTGAACCATCTACCCAACTAGACTGCACTGAAACCTTGTTCCATGCATCAACACCTGCACCACTCAAAATTACCTACACTAAGGGCACCCCAAAAGTCAAGGAGTCACTCGAAGGGAAGAATATTTGTACCCTTTCCATCACTGCATGGCTAAAGGATCACCTGAGTGAGGACCACCACTGTGAGTAACTACTGCCTTCAATATTGCTACCACCATTCTCACCCTCTAGATTTCCCCCCTTCTCGTTCTTGTTGCAATAGGACTAACCTATTGCTACCCCTGCATGGACCCCATACCAGCGGCATGTGCTGCCTTGATGGTCAATACACCCTTGTTTCCATCTTTAGTTCCATCTAGAGATGAGCGAATCTATTCGCCGCTTTGTAGATTCGTATCGAATCCTCCATTTTTCCTACTCCGAAGCAAATCCAGATTTATTCAGATTTGCTTCGTATTATTCGTAAATGTTCTTAAAATTTTGAACGGTAACGCTACGTACGCTACGTATGCATTCTTCTTGCCGCCCCCCCCCACAGCCCCCAGATGCGGGAAAATGACGATACACCCCCTCAAGAGCAGGAAAGTGAAAATACGCCCCCCTCAGAAGTGGGGAAAACCAGCCTGTCCCACCGGGAACTAACTATTTGCACATATATGGAGTGAAGACTCCTCCCTCATTACTCCGCCCTCCTCTCCAGTTCAAGCAAGCGGTGAACAAGATACCACAGCATGACGAAACAACTGTGACCAAAGTGGGGAGAGATGATGTTTGGTAGTGAGTACCACGAACCACCGTTCAGTTCAGAGGAGATCACAGTGTCACAATTGGCCAAGAGAATCCCACCGGCTCCTGACTCGATGTTCGCAGTGCCGGCTGGTGCAGCGGAGGCGGCTGGGGCGTCCACTCTGCCACCCAGGAGGAGAAAAAAAAACACCTTCCATGCGGGAGGATTCCAATTGTGCCTGCATCAGTGACGGCCCACGCCCAGACCCTATGGGACTACAAGAATACAGTGGAGGACTGGGTAATCCCAGTACTGGACCATCCGAGGCTGGGAGACCCTACACTGGAACGGCGTAAGGGAACTATGGTTTTCAGTGGAGCAAGGCTGTGTCTTCCTTGCGGTTGACGAGGACAGCAAGGAGTACTTTGTGGACTGCAGGTCTGTGAAACGGCCATACCTGCCCCAACCCCGTCACAGCCTATACATGGGGGATCAGGTGGAATATACCCCTATGGCATCCCTGAAAGGCCCCTTTGCTACCGGGGTTACCTTATTGTCTCAGCCCCTGGTACCTGCAACACCACCAGAAGTTTGGCCGGAGGAACCAGCAGGCGCAGGACATGGTGATCCAGTACCAACTACCCTGGAAAATAAAGTCAGCAGCAGCCAGGGGAGCTGGCGTTTCTTCCCTGGGTGCAACCTTGCCTCAACCGCTGCAGCCAGAAGTCCTGCTGTCCCGGCAGGAGTATCCGGAAAAGTGAAGGCGCAAGTGGCTGCAGCGCTCACCAGTGTGACCACCACCTGGACCCGGTCAAGTCCGACTTCTGGCAGAAGAGGCCAGTGGACCACCAGCACAGCCGCCAGCTTGGCCTACAGGAGGCAGGAGCATCCTCTTATGTCATTCAGTAGCAGTTCCAGCGAGGAGGACTTCAGGTCCCTCATCTGATGAACCCTTCTAATGGCTGTCAGTCTGGCTGATTTAAAGGACACCTCTGGAGACCTGTGGGAGCCACAACATGGACTGCACCTGACAGGTGTGAGCTAGTTGGCAATTGTTTTTAGTTATGTTGTTTTTATTGCCCCCTGTTTGACTCTCACCCAGATGACCATGGCTTGTCAGGACTCCCCCCATTCTGCGGAAAATTCCCAGTTGCGTCTAAGCGCGCCTATTTTCATTTTTCCCTCCTTCTCAGGTTATTTGGGAGCCCCCTTTGCAAAGAAGGTTCTCTATTTGCTGCTATTTGATATTATCCATGTGGAATACACGTTACCTGTTTGGATTACAGAATTACCTCACATGGATTACAATTGAATTTTGGACTGTGTTCCAGTGTTTTATTGCCAAGTAGCCATAAGGAGAGACTGAAACGTATATCTGAGCCTATTATGCTTGCAAATGTGAAATTGATTGCACTAAAATGTATGCATAATTATGTGTTTGCTGTATTTTAGCATAGCAATAATGTATTTACAGGTTCAACAACGTTCAATCACTTTAGCCCATCGTGTGTATTTTTTTTCAGGTACTGCAATGTGTCCTATGATGCACTTATTGTATGGTGTTTTTAGTAAATTATGCACTTAGCCGGATAGCTAGCACCTTACTTTTCTACCTCATATGGACTGCCTCTGAGGACTGTACGCCGTGGACTAGCCACGCGCGTGCGTATGACGCAATCGCGAGTCAATAGTACGCTAAGGATTTGTACGTACTTTTTATGTCAATGCCTATGCATTCATTTCAGTAGCATACTTTTAACAACGCTTAGACTGTATGTTCGTAATTTGTGCAGTAATGTTCCCAAAAACAGTGATTATTTTTTAACGCATATTCGACCGAATAAATTCATGTTAAGAACAAATCTTGTCATAAATTTGTCGATTATTCGCCGAAGCAAATTTTTGATGATTCGCTCATCTCTAGTTCCTTCCCAATGTTTCTTCTTAACAATGGTCAGAATAATTGACTGGTATTGTTATCTTACCTAACATGAATACAAAGTAGAAGTTCTAAGGCGTTAAAGTGAAGATTCTTACAAAGCCTTATAAGATAATGAGCGTGCTGTATTTTATGCAAATCAACAGTTATTTAAACAGAAGTCTACTTGGCAGTCCCCGAGGCAATGTAGAAATGTAAATACCATTATGCGCGGTTTTAATGACAGTTTCCGAAAACAATTTAAATACCTTTGATATCGGCATGAGAAACAATATTATAGGAGCCCCGTTACAAAACGCCTGACAGTCCTTCATTAACTGTCTCAGACTGAAGCATTCCATTATCATCTCTGAACACCGCCACCAAAACAGGAAAATACAGGAATGTTTTTGCTTAATTGAGCAACTCTAATTGAATAGTCGCGCCCGATCCAAAAAGTTACGTTATGTTTGCTCGCGGGTGATTACACCTTTAATCCATATGGATTTTGCTGTAACTGAGACCAGCATCTCAAATTGATTCACGTAGGTGTTCATGTGCTTGGAATAGCCCTACTAATAATGTATAATTAATCATGACTGACACTGCAAGCTCGAAATTTTTATGGCAGCCTCTAGAGGATGGTTCGGCGGTGAGCCACCACCATTTTTACATTTTTTCCCTTTGACAGAAGAACCTTTATTGCCAGATAGTTTGAAGGACAAATTAACCAGCCAAATTTTACTCTGTTAGGTAAAGATGCTCACCGGTGATAAGAATCAATCAGGCGGGCCAAAAAGTTCATGATTAATGTCACGCCAACCTGGCAGAGGTAGGGGAAAAAAAAATTGATTGAAGAAACTCAGAGACAAGTTGATATGCAGCAAAATAATCAATATGCAATAAAATTAATAGGCGTGTCAAGAAAATACCGCATCTCCAATGTCTCTCCTGAGTAATCCTGCATTCAGAATTTATTTCTGACCTTCGGATGGGGAAATTACAGTTGTAAATCCTTGCACGCTGTGGATTGGAGCTGGTAAGCATTGTCAGGGCTGAATTTATCCATTGTTTCACTTGATCGTTTACTTTTTCAATGCTCGCTTTATTTTGTTTGTTTTTTTATGCTCTCGTGAACTATTTAAAGGGTTATCCCATTACATCAACATATCCCCTATCCATAGGCTAGGGCATAAGTGTCTAATTGGTGGGGGTCCGATCACTGGAGCCCACACTGATCACTAGAAGAGGGGCTGGTGTTCCCCAATTTGGGGCTCCTCGATATAGCCGAGCGCTTGTACTTTGCTGTCTCTGGCAGTCCCATAGAGTTGAATGGAAAAACGGACACGTGTGATTGACAGGGAACCCAGCAGTCTGACCTTTGATGACCAACCACTTACCGCATATGCTGTGGATAGGGGATAAGTTGTTGTGATGGGACAACCTCCTTTAAAGTAGACCCATGCACTCATTTCAAGAAGCCCATTTTGTTGGTCTTACTAAGACATGCATCTCTAACGCTGGCCATCTACCAAGAGGTATAAAGGTTGCAATGTCACTTGGGCCCTTAAAGGGGTTCTGCAGTTCTGTAAATCAGTTGTTTGAGAAGGCAGCGGCGCTGCAAGAGTGCCGCGGCCTTCTCTGTGTTTTCTTCAGGCCCAGTGACGTCACGACTAGTTTCACTGGCCTGGGCCGGGCTAAGCTCTGTTCACTTGAATGGAGCTTAGCCCCGCCCAGGCCAGTGATACTAGTCATGACATCACTGGGCCTGCGGTAAACACAGAGAAGGCCGCGGCGCTCTTGCAGCACCGCTGCCTTCTCAAACAGCTGATCGGCGGCGGTCCGACACCCGGGACCCCTGACAATCAGCTGTTTGAGAAGGCAGCGGATAGATCATCAGTTTTAAAGAACTACAGAACCCCTTTAAGCCTGAGAGTGGCCAAAAGTCAGTAATCTAACCTGACTGTAAAGCCAGTCAGATTTTTTCCCTGGGAGAGAGCCATGTATGTGTCTATGGGCACGGCTGTTTATCTGACCACAATTATCCCATTTTCTTGGCCAACTTAAGAAGATTTAGACCCAAAACATGCAGCTGCTCATCTACTGCTAATATAGCAGCATGTTGTGTTGTCACTTTTGCAAAAATGACTACATCTCTAAGTTAACAATGTTAGGTAGACACTCTATTAATCATGAAGAGAGCAATTTAGCTAAGTACAGACTGCGTATATACATGAAGATACAGTAATTGTAATAATTTTTAGAAATAAATGCAGTGACCCAGGAGATGTATATGCCAAATGGTTATGCATAGGCAATAAATATGGGGTGATGGACTGGTCCTATCCCCTGGTTATTGAGTGTCTCATCTGAGGAACAGAGGAGTCAAGACCTGCTTGTATGAGCTCCTAAAAGAAGGCCTAAAGAGAAGCTTGGCCCAGGGAAGCTTTATTCCTGAGACTGAAAACTGCCAGAAGATAGCTAAACTGAAAGACTACCTCTGAGAGAAAGAGAACATACGGAAAGTAAGGTACAACACGTTTATGACAATAAGACTTTACTGTTTTTGGTGCCTGATTCGAGAGACTAATCTAGGATCTGCACCCTGCAGACTGGGAATTGCAGAAAGTGTTAATGAGAACGGAATTGCATGCCTGTGGTTATTTGGGAAGACTGCAAAGTGTGCTTAGAGAGGACTGCTACCACCATTGCTACTGCCTATACACAACTATTGGGAGAGGCCTACTCTGTAATATACCTTGGAACTGTTTTTGTTGCTGTATGTACTACTGCTCTTATCATCGATTCAATAAAGAGAGACTTTATTATTTGTAACCACATAGACCTGGTCATTGACTCCATCATTGATCTTCCAGCCCCTAGCTATCATTCTGCTCTGTTGCCTTGCACCCCATCTACACCAAGTGCATCCCACCTTAAACTAAGCATGAGACCCAAGGCCAGGGAGTGCCTGAAGGAAAACAAGGGTGCACCCTCCAACCATTGGATGGCCTCAGGGAGCATCAGCATGGGGAATGCTATTGTGAGCAACTACTGCACCCATGCTAGCCACCACTACTACACCTGTCCTCCCTGCAGATTGCTGCATAAATCCTCTTTCAATTTGGGGCTGTAGCTTCAATTCCAACTAGAATATACCATTTTGGTCTGAATTTAAGTATAGTTTGTGTTCTTATGAATGGTTGAGTTACTGGACCATGGGTAATCAATGGGTACATAATGCACAATAGGCTTTAGATCTGGATGTGTGCAATGCGGCCCAACAGCAACCTATAGGTGACTCAAGGCCACATAATTGATTAGGTTGGGTAGTTAGAAAGCTCAATGTGCAATCTGCCTCAGCAGTCATTCATTTATCATATTATTAAAAGTACCTGCTAACAAGGCAGCACAGGAGGAGGCACTTTCATGGAGCAGCTGTGAAAGCACTGTATGAAGTATAGCTGTCATTGCTACATGGAGACGGTGTCTGTTGTGATGCCTTACAGTAAGCATTTTTTTATAGGTTGCTGTAGCATAAAAACATTACCAAGAGTATGGGAGGACAGAGTGGGAGTCGGAGTCACAATCATTTGCCAGTATATGCTGCAAAATAGAAAAACCAAATATGTCCATGTGACAAACACATCCACTGCAATATGTCTGCAGGAAGGTCTGGGCCAAATGGAGAGGAAAAGGCAGGAGCATATGCATAAATCATAGGGCCCCATAACAGAAATTAGTAAGGGCTTAGCTCCTCATGAGATCTCTGCCTAAAAACTTTACCTGACCTTCATTTCAGAAAAAGTGGAACAAGTGCTTCATAAATATGGTGCTCATTCTGAACATTACATAGATCAATGTATTTACATGTGACAACTGACATAAATATACTAATAAATCTCCATACGGATCAATGTCACCTGCTTCCTTTCATATAGTACATGATAAAACTGTCTGCCTGCAGCCTCCACTAGGGGGAGCTCACTGCATAAGAATTTATACACTTACCAGGAACTCAAAGAATCTATTAAAGAAGAGACATTCCAGAAATGTTTTTTTATGGTGAATATAAGTATTTATGTACTAAAATAGACCTGTCAAGAGAGCAGGCAGGTAAAGGAGCACAGAAGATTGAAACGCAGCACAAAAAAGGTTTCTATGAGTGCAAAATAGTTTTGGAACGCTCCACTCCATAAACAAACTGTCTTCAAGAGATCTAGCAGAGTAAACAGGAGCCTATTTCTTCTTCGTCCCAGTTGGATTTTCATCTAATTTGAGGACTGTGATATGGTGCAGTTTTATTTTTTTTTTATCAAAGAGTAGGAGGAAATCATGTATTCTACACAATGGAAGTCGGTCCAGTATTTCAATAATTAAAATGTAAGTTTTAACATATAATCATTAAAAACTCCCTAGTGATCCTTAGCTTAGGTGTATAGTGCTTATTCGTATCTTAAAAAGGAAGTGAGGCCATTTAAAATCGAACCCACCAATGGAGTGAATGAAAATCAAGCACATGAACGGACCTGCTAACCGGAATCTACTTGTCAAATGTAACACCAGTCATTATAATACAGCACAGTTTAAAGAGTGTAGATAGCGAAAACTCAACAGATACCAATGTATCTTATTATGTATTCGTACATGCTTCCAAAAGATAATTCAGCCACATTAGTCATCAAAGCAATAACGCAAAAGAAAAGGATGCAAATAAGCTCTTAAAAAGCTGTTCCTCTAATACCACCAGATGTAAGGCAGCTATCCTATAAGTCAATGTTCAACCATTTAAACAAGCCTTGAGACACGACACAGATATTAAATAAGCCAGCACTTCATCTGCAGACAACTGTTTCGGGGTCCTTGCCCCTCATCAGTGCAGAGAAGAGAGTAACAATAACTGGGTGAGAGGCCTAAGTCAGGATTTAGGGGTACTATCTCTCCTTGGAGAGACAGCACCTTAAAGGGAGTCTTTTACCTGTTTTTCACCTTTTTCACCTATATAACTAACAGCACTGCCCCACAGAAGATTGCAGACACATCCCAGACATACCTGTGTGTACTGTGTGTCTGTATTACATGTCACATCAAAGACATACCTGTGTGCACTGTGTGTCTGTATTACATGTCACATCCCAGACATACCTGTGTGCACTGTGTGTCTGTATTACATGTCACATCAAAGACATACCTGTGTGAACTGTGTGTCTGTATTACATGTCACATCCCAGACATACCTATGTGCACTGTGTCTGTATTACATGTCACATCCCAGACATACCTGTGTGCACTGTGTGTGTGTATTACATGTCACATCCCAGACATACCTATGTACACTGTGTGTCTGTATTACATGTCACATCCCAGACATACCTGTGTGCACTGTGTGTGTGTATTACATGTCACATCCCAGACATACCTGTGTGCACTGTGTGTCTGTATTCCATGTCCAGGAAAAGCACTTTTATTCTGCAGGAAAACATCTCCAACAAGTGCCCAGTTGAAAGTGAAACTAAAAACAACTTTCTCTCCCGAATGGATTTCTAACAGCTATATCTTCGGATATAATGGTACAATTTTGGTATCATTTGAAAGCTTGGAATGTCAGCTTTCAAAGAAGGTCAGAACCATTTTTCTGCTACAAATTGCCAGATATGAGCAGCTAAAAGAGCCCCCCCTCTTCAGTCTGGTTTGCTTTGGTCACTTGCAGCAGCAGAGCTGGGCACTTGGGAGCTTTTTTTCCAGCAGAATAAAAGTGCTTTTCCTGGACATGTAATACAGACACAAAGTGCACACAGGTATGTCTGTGATGTGTATGCAATCTTCTGTGGGGCACTGATGTTAGTTATATAGGTGAAAAACAGGTGAAAGACTCCCTTTAATTGAGTGAGGAGACTTACAGGTCATACATGCTGCTCTAATGCCAGCAGATTAAAGACATCTCTGCACTGACAAGGGGCAATCACCCCCAAACATCTGTATGCAGATGAGATGCTGGCTTATTAAATATTCGAGTCATGTCTCAAGGCCTATTTAATGGCATCAGAGGCGGAGCTTGTTAGGAGCTCATTTGCATCCTTTTCTTCCCAGAATTCCAGAGAAGCATGTATGGCCTATAAGTCTCCTCCGACTAAGCTGCTCTCCCCCCAAGGAGAGATAGTATCCCCCAATTCCAGCAATAAAGCAGTACTGTAAGTTTACTAATACAACCTAAACTAAGTCATGGTAGTTTAGTTTCAAAAATCAGCATACTTCATCTGACGCTGTTCGTCTGAGGCCAGCAGTTATGAACACTCTCTCAAAACTGAATGTGTTTTTTTTTTTTTTTTTCAACTCTCAATAAAAGTGCATGCAGGGTGTCACAACATATTAAAGGGGTTATCCAACACTAACTAATGCTCCCCCATATGCCAAGCCCCTCTCACTGATCCTACTTACCTGGTTCCCAGCTTCCTGCGCTGCTCCTGATCCCCGCACCACTGCTGCTGCTTCTACCCATGCGCGAATGAAAAGATCCGGTGTCGGGGGGAGCAGCCAATGGCAGACGGTGACTGTGACGAACCTCCCTAGCATCGCGGATTACGCTACGGAGGCTCGTCCCCATCACCACCTGCCATTGGCTGTAACCCAACTAACTCCCCGATACCAGTTGTTTTCATCCACGCATGGGGAGAAGCAGCAGTGGGGGACCAGGAGTGGCGTGTGGGGCAGGGAGCCAGGTAAGTAGAATCTGTGTGAGGGGCTCAGCATATGGGGGGCTTTTGTTAGTGTCAATATCACTAATAATATTATCAGGGGAAAATAGCTCCTTTGTCTTATCATATCAATTCTGAAAAATAATCTGTGTAGTAATTGTAATACTGTATATGAGAAAACAAATAATTGTAAATTTAATCTGAAAAAAAATTGTTATAAAAAACTCTCTTTCTCCCTATCTATATATATATATATATATATATATATTTATCCAAAAACGGAACAGCACCTCCTACAGGTGAGAGACAGGTGCAAGCTACCATAGCTAATCAAATACAATACAAAAAAAAAGGTGGCAGCACTCTGTATGCGCTAAGACAATTAAGGTGAATATATGAAAAAGTGAAAAAGCATTACTGCTAAATAGACTTATCGATAAAATGGAAGCTCTTAGCGCATATAAATGATCATGCATATGTCGATCCCATTCACCAGCCAACAAGGTGGCTTCCAATCAGATGGGTCCTACTCTAACCCTAACCTGCATCCTACACAAACCAGCAAGTCTGAATCAAAAGGAACACCTTACCTGATCAGAAGCTGCTGCATTTGAACAGGAGTGCTAAGTTCCAGAGGAAGCTACACTCCCCTATATAGACATAATTATCCAAAAACGGAACAGCACCTCCTACAGGTGAGAGACAGGTGCAAGCTACCATAGCTAATCATCTGGAATACTGGAATACTGTGAATACTGGAATACATCTGGAATACTGTGTTCAATTCTGGAGACCTCACCTGCAAAAGGAATATTGCTAAAATAGAACGGGTCCAAAGAAGAGCTACAAAAATGGTGGAAGGTCTAAAGCATAGAACTTATCAAGAAAGACTTAATATATAGTCTGGAGGAAAGAAGAGAAAGGGGGGACATGATTGAAACCTTTAAATATGTTAAAGGACTGAATAAAGTTCAGGAGGGAAGGGTTATTAATAAGAAACTGAACACAAGAACAAGGGGGCACACTCTGAGGTTAGTTGGGGGAAAAATCAAGAACAACATTAGAAAATATTATTCACTGAAAGAGTAGTAGAAGCTTGGAACAAACTTCCAGCAGAGGTGGTTGATACATCAACAGTAACTGAATTTAAACATGCCTGGGATAAACATGTATCTATCCTAAGATAACAATAAAAGGGCAGACTAGATGGACCAGGTGGTCTTTTTCTGCCGTCAATCTTCTATAATCAAATACAATACAAAAAAAGGTAGCAGCACTCTGTATGCACTAAGACAAATAAGGTGAAAAAATGAAAAAGTGCTGCTACCTTTTTGTATTATATATATATATATATTTGTTATGGAGATACAATATACTGATGACAATATAAGGTGGTAAAGAAATACGTGTCACTCCAATGTTTGATCAATGCCGCTACACAAGACTGCAAAAAGGGGGTGTGCCATAAGAAAACAGACATGTATGCATGATTAACATGACTGAAAGGGAGTCTGTCACCATCATACAGTTTGCATAGACACACAGCTTTAGTTCACCTTATTAAAACTCTGTTTTTCTTTTGTTGACCCGAGGCATGAAAGTTTTTAATTTGCAAATTATGTCTTTGGTGCAATGAAGGAGTCACTATTGCCCTTATTGATCCTGAGCCCTGCGCATTTCTGTGGCCAGACCCTCCCTGGCTGCTTTATCACTGACTGGCCTTGTCAATCTAAGCAGTCAAGGCGATGCCATTCACAAAAAGGAGTTGAGCTTGGTGACGCCCTCATTACACCAAAGGCCTAATTTGCATATTAAGAAAAGGTATCATAACTCGAGAATGGAGACCTGGATCAACAAAAGAAAAATACTTGTAGTGATTTAATCTGGTGAACCACAGCTATGAGTAGAGATGAGCGAATCCTCAAAAATTTGCTTCGGCGAATATTCGCCAAATTTTTAAAAAGATTCGCCTTGGATAAGATTTGATTTGGTCAAAGTTGCGTTAAAAAATATTCGTGTTCTGCGAACATTCCCGAGAATACGTACGCATGAGTGTACAAAGTGCATACGAAGCTTTAGTGTATTATTGTCTAGGCCTGCACAAATAACGAAAATACTGTAAAAGTACGCTACTTAACTGAATACGTACGCATTAGCGTACAAATTATCAGAGGCGTAGCATTAGTGTACAAATTATATGATGTCTATGTAGCGTTAGTGTACAAAGATTTTAGAAGAATCTTCTGAAACGAATCTGAAAATATTTGGATTCGTTCCGGTGTAGGAAATAAAGATTCGTATCAAATCTACGAAGCTGCGAAAAATTCGCTCATCTCTAGAGGTGAGTAACACATAAGATAAACGTGTATGAATGAGTGACATAGTACATGGAGGAAATCATGGACTGAATCACTGGTATTTCTTATTTTTCAATTTATTGTTTGGGTTCCTTTAAAAAGTATGTCCACCGGGCACCGTTCTGTTTCAGAATAAGTATTCCTAAAAATGGTGTGACTTTGTAAATTCATTGCATTACTTATATTGTACCGATCCTGAGTTATTGCCATCATTATACTAGAGAGCTGCATTAACAATTCTGTAGGCAGCAGAGCTGAAATTCCTAGCAGTTATTCTTTTTGTCCCCACTGACTAGATTGAGCTGCCAAAGAATCAATGACAAAGAAGTGCAATGGATCAGACCACATCAAATAGCTCAACTCTACCAACTATAGTACATAGTGTGAGGCAGTGACAGGCCTCACGCTTCATAGAGGTCTGGAGGGGGTGGATATTCCAGTCCACATCCCTATTCCACCACAGGTGAGGCCACCTGGGTGTAATTACTGCTGTGATAAACCAGCCCTCAGTGTCAGTCTGGAGAGAGAGGGCCCCAGGGAACAGACCTGGAGAGGGCCCGTGTGGTCCCAGCCGGCAGGGCTGGGGGGCCACAAGGCTGAGGAAGCCTGGGAGAAAGAAAGGCTGAGGAGGCCTGAGAGGTTAGAGCCTGCAGTGGCTCTGTGTGGTCTCAGTCACGAGGGCTGAGGGGCCACAAGGCTCAGTGTAGCCTGGAAGTTTGGGGGGCCCAGTGACCTTAGGAGAAGAGGGTCACACGGTCAGAGTCGGGAGGACTGTTGGCCATCTCCTCCCAAAAGGTACGGTTGGAGTCACAGCCAGGAGGCTGCTGGACTGGACGGCTGAGGAAGCTGCACTTGAAAGCTGTGTGTGAACAGCGTATGTATTTAGGTGAGTTAGCTGAACTATGTTTAGTTAGAGCCCAGCCGGGCAGGTGTTATTTTTATGATTTGTTTTGGTGTGCTGGTGCCAATAAAACTGAGTTGGACCTAAAAATCCATGTGTTTTGAAGATATTGTGTGATGTCAACCCCCTGAGAGGATACGATCCCTTACAATAGTAAAATGCTGCAGCTTTTGTTGATTTTTATTTTGTCTACATACCCTATGCAAACCTAGTTTTTCCATGGAAGGATGACCATCAGACTACACAGATTTGCTTGTAGTCTGTTGCTATAGCGATCCGTAGATCTGCATGGAAGTTGTTTAGACCAATTAATAGGACTTTTTAAATACAAGGGACTTAGCTATAGGAAGTGTGGAGTTACACTAAAAGTCAGTGCCAGGCCCTGGTGCCTATGGGAGCTTAAAGATCCCTCTGTCATATTGCTAGTAACATAGAGGCACATTTATTAAGACAGCGTTTTAAGATGTCAATCTTAATAAATCCATAAGCTGGCGGCGGCCTCTTCATAACTCCAACGGATCCTCCGCCAGTTCTAAATGTAAGACAGCTTTGAAAAAGGTATATGCTACGGGCCGGTGCCACACCCAAGGTGAAAAAATTTGTTCACAACTCCAATCATAATAACTCCCTGGATCAACAACCCCTCTCTAGTAACTATAACCTGTAATATTATTACCCTCCAGAAATACATCCAGGCTGCTCTTGAACTCTTTTAGTGAACTTACCATCACCACCTCCTCAGGTAGAGAGTTCCACAGTCTCACTGCTCTTACAGTGTCTATATTGATATAGAAACCTTCTTTCCTCCAAGCATTGCGGATGTCCTCTTATTATAGCGACAGGCCTGTGTATAGATCACATGAGAGATCTCTGTATTCAGCTTTGATCAGGGCTGTACACAGATCTTATAGGGCACTATAGCAGGAGTTAGTATTTGGCACCTGCCCCACCCAGTTTCCCAGTATGCATACATCAAACATTGCCTGACAGCACAGAATGAAAACCACAGTGCCCACATTTCTGACAAATTTACATTTTTTTGTATTAAATTGCCAAAATTTTTATTAAATTAATGATACTACAAAAAAGTTGCTCACTTTATCCGGCTATGTTATAAAACGTGGAACAAGTGCTTCAAAAGTATGGGGCTCCTTCTGAACACCACATCTATGCACACCAAACTGGCTTGAATATACTGATAAATCTCCCTCGTTACAATCACTGATTCCCATTACATAATACATTACAATCTGGCTGCCTATAAGCACCACTAGGAGATGTTCAGTGCATATAAATGTATACAGTTCCCATTTATAGTAATGGAAGCTATAATAATCTATTTGCAATGAGCTCCCCCTAGTGGCAGCTACATGAAAATGCAGAGTTTTCATGTCGGGAACAGAAGTTCAGTGCCAGATCCACTTCACTTGGGCCCCTTAGCAGTTGCATGTATGGTGCCCTAGAGCAGGGGTACTGTGAAGTCTGAACATTTACGGACATTTGCCCCTGTTTCCCATATGCAAAGTTATTAACTTATTATTTTATTTCACTTGAAAGGGTTAACTTGCATTGACTTATATTGTTTAATACTGTGTAACTGCATTTTATATGTATGTTGTCATATATATCCTGTTCATTTGCACTGTATTTGCGAAGCTCTGTGGAAAGGGTTACTAAATACTGAGAGACTTTTGGGACTTTGAATGAGAAGCTGGTAATTTTCCACAGCTGCCATAGGGTTTAAAGAAGAGCATGTTTTGGAGGGAAAAAGCCAGACTTGTTTGCCACCAAAACCAGACAGACTGACATTTTAAATGTCTGGTTTAGCAATGTTATTATGTCTGAAAAAAACTGCTCTGTCATTGCCATTGAGTATCATTGAAGCCCTAATGTAAATCTATTAGAGACAGGAGTGATAACTTTGTAATTTTTTGTGCTGAGTTTCTCCATCCCTCTCACTAGAAAATTCTAGTTCAGCTAGAAATGGTATATAAGAAGAGCAGTCAGAGCCCCTAGTGGTCTGCAGTTAGGGAACAGTGCTTAGAAGAGAAGACTCTGCTAGACTATTGAGGGACCAGAAGAAGAGTATGAGATTGGGATACTCTGCCACAGACCCTGGGCCTCCAGCCTTTGACCAGAATACCAGCCTTCTGAGAGAGATGGACAGCTAGCTCAGGTCTTTCCTCATCCTCAAACCCTTCTTCTGCCGGGAAGGAGACTGTAGAATCCAGCCCTATGCCTTGTATGTTTTGTTTTTTACCTCAATTCCTCCTATAAAGAAGCACCCTGATTTACTGCAGACCCTGACTTTCTGGACTTATTTCCCATTGGGGTGCACCATGCCTTACCATGCTTTCCAGAGAACAGTAGCTCATGGTGATACTTCAATGGTGTCCGGGGGACCTAGCATAAGGTTGGGCCACCCCAAACCCGGCCACTGCACATGGTCTGCCGGTATGGAATTTACACCAGATATATTATATATACCCGTATATGCCGGCGTATAAGACGACTGGGCGTATAAGACGACCCCCAACTTCTGCCCTAAAAATATAGAATTTGGTATATACTCACTGTATAAGACTACCCCTCTCCCAAATGAAAAAAAGTCTGCTTTGATTTCAACATGTTAATTTTAATTCAAATGCATATGACATGCAGGTACTGTATATAGCAGCAAAACTGTCACTTATAAACATAAGGTTGTTTCAAACATGTACGGTAAAGCTAAAACTTTGCAAAACAAACAAGAGAGCAAGTGCCTGGTGATCATAACTGTAAGCTGCGATATTGTAACAGGTCTTGCTGGCATGACAGTTTCCCTTTAAAAGCCTTCAAAATCCTCCTGAGAATATAGAGAATAGTATGCTACTTCAGTATGCTAAGAGCAGGGCTCTCTACGCGCTGACGGGGAAAAAAAAAACACCTCACACAGTGCGGCCCCCGTATATCCGGCGTATAAGACGACCCCCCACTGTAGCCATTATTTTAAGGGGTTAAAAAGTAGTCTTATATGCCAGTATATACTGTAGATATATTTAAGCATACTGTATTTTTCGCTTTATAAGATGCACCCAATGATAAAACGTACCCCAGATTTTAGAGTAGGAAAATAAGAAAAAAATACTTTTCATCAGACCTCATATCAGATCCTCATAGAAAAACTGGGGGTCAGTCAGCACATCCAGGTATGCAGGTGCACGTCACATAGGTGTGGCTGCAAAATAGAATGATAAAACATAAGAAATGCAACAGCACTCTGTGAACACAGACAATAAATTGAGTACATATAATACTGCCATACTCACCATCTACACGATACTAACGCTACATTGTAAATGTGAGATTCTTGGCAGATAATTTTGTACAAAAACTATCTGTGCCTGTCTGCCCTACATCAAGGCGATCTCTTTAAGACAGGAACCTAACACTAAACGCCATAGTTACTAGGTGCCATAGCAGCCTCCATTAACTTATAGAGGATGCAGGCTCCACATGCATGCTAAGCCGACATTATATTGTACCTCTTATGGTGCCAAAATGGCCTCCACTGATTCAGAGAATGCTGGCTACACATGCATGCCGAGCCCACACAATATGATACCTCCTTGGTGCCACACTGACCTCCATAACGCTCAGGGAATGCAGGTTCCATATAATGCTGAGCCCACTCTGTTTCCACCTCTCCTGGTACCAGTTGGTCTCCAATGCATATAGGGAGAGCAGGACACAGCTTTATACTAGCACTAATTAAAATCAGCCAGTAAGGCAAACAGGTTAGTTAGGAGTGCACAACCGAAATGGTAGTGGAGTCAGCCACGCCTCCACCTAAACTGCGTAGTAGTAGCGTTAGTATCGTGTAGATGGTGAGTATGGCAGTATTATATGTACTCAATTTATTGTCTGTGTTCGCAGAGTGCTGTTGCATTTCTTATGTTTTACCCTTCTATTTTGCAGCCACACCTCTGTGACGTGCACCTGCATACTTGGATGTGCTGACTGACCCCCAGTTTTTCTTGCAGTTTAGGTGGAGGCGTGGCTGGCTCCACTACCATTTCGGTCGTGCACTCCTAACTAACCTGTTTGCCTTACTGGCTGATTTTAATTAGTGCTAGTATAAAGCTGTGTCCTGCTCTCCCTATATGCATTGGAGACCAACTGGTACCAGGAGAGGTGGAACAGAGTGGGCTCAGCATTATATGGAACCTGCATTCCCTGAGCGTTATGGAGGTCAGTGTGGCACCAAGGAGGTATCATATTGTGTGGGCTCGGCATGCATGTGTAGCCAGCATTCTCTGAATCAGTGGAGGCCATTTTGGCACCATAAGAGGTACAATATAATGTCGGCTTAGCATGCATGTGGATCCTGCATCCTCTACAGTTAATGGAGGCTGCTATGGCACCTAGTAACTATGGCGTTTAGTGTTAGGTTCCTGTCTTAAAGAGATCGCCTTGATGTATGGCAGACAGGCACAGATAGTTTTTGTACAAAATTATCTGCCAAGAATTTCACATTTACAATGTAGCGTTAGTATCGTGTAGATGGTGAGTATGGCAGTATTATATGTACTCAATTTATTGTCTGTGTTCGCAGAGTGCTGTTGCATTTCTTATGTTTTATCATATCAGATCCTCATATCAGACCCCCAATAAATTTCAGGACATCACATCAGATCCCCATATCAGCCCTCCATGTCAGACCCCCAACAGACCTCAGATCAGCCCTTTCAGACCCCCATCAGACCTCAGATCAGCCCACTCAGCCCCCATCAGACCTCAGATCAGCCTACTCAGCCCCCATCAGACCTCAAATCAGCCCATCAGCCCACTCAGCCCCCATATCAGATCAGCCTACTCAGCACCCATCAGACCTCAAATCAGCCCACTCAGCCCCCATATCAGCCCTCTCAGTCCCCATATCAGCCTACTCAGCCCCCATCAGACCACACATTAGCCCACTCAGCCTCCATCAGACCTCAGATCAGCCCACTGTGCCCCCATCAGACCTCAGATCAGCCTACTCAGCCCCCATTAGACCTCAAATCAGACCACTCAGCTCCCATATCATCCCACTCAGCCCCTATATCAGGCCACTCAGCCCCCATCAGACCTCAGATCAGCCCACTCAGCCCCATAAGAATAAAATAAAAAACCTCTCTTCCTCTCCTGTGCCGCGGCTCCGCTTCGGGTCCGGCGCTCCTCTGTCTTCTTCTATCGGCACTGCACTGTCACCTAACTGCATACAATGTCAGGTCATAGTGCACGAACTACGTCCTGGTGCTGTACGGGGTTAGAACAGTGCCGCGTCGGCAGGAGAAGACAAGTGAGCCCTGGACCCTGAGCGGAGCTGCAGAGCATGAGGGTGAGTATGTTTTCCCGCTCCGTGTACCTAATACATACTAGGTTGCATTCACTAGTATTCGCTTTATAAGACGCACAGCAATTTCCCCCTACTTATGGGGGAAAAAAGTGTGTCTTATAAAGCGAAAAATATGGTAGTTATTAAATTACTCCTCGGCCATCTTTTTTCTAACATAAATAACCCTAATTTGATTAAAAGTTATAGCATACAGTATGTGCCACATTTTGTCTTTATCTTGAAAATAAACCCACCAAGTAGATCACAAAAATGTTAAGGGTACAGCCACATGGTCAGGTTTCTGCAAGCAGGTTTGGAAGCCAAAATCAGGAGTGAATTAAAAAAAAGAGATGAAGTCTTAGGCTAGTTTCACACTAGCGGTAAATTCTTCCAGCAGGCTCATATACTACCTGAACCCGCCGGAGCCCAATGACTATATATACAATGTCTATACAATGTCTTCCAGAAGAATTTACCACTAGTGTGAAACTAGCCTTATCTGCCCTTTATACTTTCTCACCTTTTACAATGCACTCCTGATTTTGGCTTCCAAAATGTATCAGGAAACCTGCCCGAGACGGTATATCCTGGTGAATAAAAGCGGCATCTCTCCTTGTCAACAGATAAGGAAGGAAAGAATGCAAACAAATAACCGAAAAAGCAAAAAGCTTTATCTGCAGAAATTTGGACAAACGTTTAATTATTAATAATCCTGTAGCTGCCCCGCTGCATGTTCAATCCTGGACCTCGCTTTTTCAGAGTCGAACAAATAAATGAGATTATGAGATGCTGACACCAGAGGAATCTGGAAAAGTAAAAATGAATAGCTGTCAAAAAATCTTTGTGTCTGACTCTCTGCGTGACTTCAGAGCCCTCCCTCCGCAGATCACAGTTCATGGTATCGAGCGGCTGAGCTGCCTCCTGTACAGCCGAGCGGCCATTTCACAATCCAGACTGAAAGGCAAATTAAACTAACTCCGCGTGTGATGGCCTTTTCACTTCAATATAACAGGATAAATAGAAAATGGGAGATATTTATCCATTTCTATCCTTCTGCTGTTTACAGGAGCAGATTCAGGCATTGATTATTTCATTTTACGCCGGATGAAATGAGCAGTACATTTATTAAATAGAATCATTCTGTCATTTAGGTCACGGGAAAACAAATGCTAAAGGTCTTTTTGTTCACTGGTAAAGAACTTATGGCGCTAACAAAAGTAAACTGCATAATAACAGCCTAGAATCAGTAGTGATAATTAGAGATGAACAAATAGATGCGAATCGAGTTTGACCCAAATTTTGTAACAGTTGAAGTTACATCTGAATCTAAATGGACAAAAATATAAATAGACAAAAATATAAATTAATTAATTTGTAAAAAAAATGTAATTAAAAGCATTTTTTAAAACGTGAGAGCCTATATAGAAAAATAAGAGTCCTAGGAGACCTCAGAGTCTCATCCTCAATTTTTTAGCCCAATTGAAGCACTTTTGATTTGGGTAGAATCAATTAGGGCTCAAATGAGTGAACAAATTTGGCTAAATTGAACTTGTATTTTGTTCATCTCTAGTAATAATGAATATTTCCTAAAAAACTATATAACGGACAGAATAAATGTTGGTATGTGAGCATATTTTTGTGCAGCATTTAAAGGCTATGTACACCTTTTTGTTTATGATAGCACTGTACTCATTTTTGGCTAAAAATTCTATTTTCAATTGTCCTTTATTAAAAATATTGAGCCATTCTGTCACAAAGGGTTGACTGTTTTTCTAACTGTGTGATGGTACTTTCACGTTGTGCAGTCATCTAATAACCCTTATTTCTAAATTACTGAGAGGTCATAAACACTTATTCAAGCCACATTCTTATCAGGAAGATAATAACTGAGCTATAATGAGTGGTTATAATGTCAGAGAGCAAAGATAAGGAGCTTGTCAGCTCCCCAGATGAAGGAAAAGACAGACAACTCACAGGCTGCTACTAGAGCATCTTAGCTCTGTACAGAAAAAAGGGCTCCATATTTTTAATAAAGACCAATTGAAAGAAATTATTTTTAGCTCAAAATAAGCGCAATGTAATAATAAAAAATTGTCCCCAAAGGTGTACATAGCCTTTAAAGTATTGCTATTAGTCCTACCTAAACCGAGAATGAACCCCATTGGCCAAGAAAAGGAAATGAGCAAGAACAGTAATCAAAGCATAAAGCAGATAATGCTTACATGTTGCTTTTCCCAGTAAAGCCTGTGGGAGTTAGGAAGTATCAGAGGGCACTTTTACGCCACAAACTGATATATATCTATAAAATGTATGAAGAATTTAGTCTCTTTATGGTGCAGTATTTTTTATAAGTATACCTCTGTGCATTAATTTTGGCTTATCGTGTCACTGAGAAGTCTCCTTTGATCTTGTCGAGATTAAGAATGCAGAGATCAAATGTTTAAAGCAGCTGAGCTTGGAATTTCTTTATCTTCCCACCATTATATCAAGTGTTCAAGAGTTACTGAACTTTCACACAATTTAATTTCATTTAATAGAGAATGGTCTAACCAGCAAATTTCTAAATTTATTTACTTTTTTATTCTACGCACTCATATAGTGCAGACATATTCCGCAGCGCTTTAGAGACATTAGCATTACTTTGTCCCCAATAGGACTCACAATCTAAGTTCCCTATCAGTATGTCTTTGGAGTGTGGTCGGATTGGAACCTAGGACCTCAGCGTTGCAAGGCACCAGTGCTAAATTGCTATATTAAAAAAATATGCCTGCATCTACCTGAAAAAAGCTGTAAAGTCATGGCCACTAGGTGTCTCAATTCCACCTAATTTACAGTGCACTGCTGGTTGTCAGGCAAGATCCATCCCTAAAAAAGGAATCTCAGATGATGGTTCACAGGGTATGGTGGCGTTTCTGAGCTAGCCTGATAAAATAACTGCTTCTACAAAGCTTCTGAACTTCACGGGAGCCTCCTATGCATTTGTGTAATCTCTCTTTCCTTATCAGTTTTGTAAACTCCAGAGCTGAAAGCAAACATAGTGGGAAGTGAAGGGCAGACAGTCACATACATATGCTGCTTAATTAAATTGAGTCCCCCCCACCCCCCCAAAAAAAAAAAGTGAAATTTCTACTGATTGGAAACTGAATATACATAAAGCAGCATGAAGCAAGCAGCAGAAGCCGTACAGAACAGGATGGTAGGCAGACAGACAGCAACTGTGGCAAGATGGGGCACTGCCAACAAGCCAAGGTCTATGCATATGAATCAGCCAGAATCCTTCTGAATCCATGTTTGGTTCATTTTGACAAAAGTGATGTTTTGGACACTGGTCCATTTGGGTGTCATCCCCACCAACCAAAAACCCCCTCTCACCCCCCCCCCATGAAAACCCTCTCTGAGATGACACTGGAGGCTTTAAAGAAGATAGAGAGCGTGATGTGCTTGTTCGGACCACTGTTCCAGTCTGCCTGCCCAGAAATCCATGGTGTCAGGGAACTGGGTATGCGACTGAGGCTGGCCATAGTTTAGCTAGGCCTGAACTTAGGCATTGAGGCTGGAGCTGTTTGCTTGCTGACTGGCCTCTGCTTGGCGCGGAACGTGGAAAAACTGCTCCATCATGTTGAAATGGCTTCTGCTATTGCTACTGCTGCTGCAGCTCATGCTACTCATGGCTCCACCCCCCACAGAGACAATTAGGTGTCTTGACTGATGCCATCCTTATCATCGTCCTTTTGCTCCTCGACCTCCGACTTCCCTCCTCTTGCAGTGGCATCTCATCATCATCTTCCTCATCCTCACCTTCGTCATCCTCCTCCCCATGGCAGATTCCCGTTGTGTGTCACCAACAGCTATAGGGCGGACAGCAAGATACGTCAGCTGCTCTTCTTCCACCATGGTCCCCTGCTGCATGAGCATCAGCATTTGTTCTAAGGTAAATATGAGAGGAATGACATTGTTTATGCTGCTATTGTCGCAGCTAACAAACTTTGAAGCTTCTTCGAGGGGATTCAGCACCCGATAGGCATCTCGGATGAGCTGCCACTGCCTGCCGTCACAGCAACACATACAGATGCAGCCGAAGTAAACTTGATGGTTAACACATTAAATAAAGAATAGCAAGAGAAAGATACCTAACTTTTCAATGCATTTCAATGGCTTTTGTCATGAGATAACCAAGATCTGTACTCCCTACTGCTGAGGATTTCTGGTGCATTACAAAATCGTTGATGATTTTCTGGCACTCGCACAGATGTTTGAGCATGCACCATGTCATATTCCATCATGTTGGCATGTCGCATATTAAGCGGTGTAGTGGCAGGCTGTGCTGTCGCTGCATTCCAGGAGAGCGTTCCATGCCACATAAGAGTAGCTGATGTGCTTGGAAACCTTGCGCAAGCCAGTGTACTTATTTAGAAAGCACTGCATCACTTGGTTGATAACGTGCACTATGCAGGGAGCATGTGTTATTTCGCCCAGGTTCAGGGCAGCCAGGATGTTGTGCTCATTGTCGCTGACCATGTTGCCCAGTTGGAGTTGGCAAAGTGGCAGCCAACGGGAATTTTATTGCTTAATGTACTTGAACAACTGCTCATGGGTGTGGCTACTCTCTCCTAGGCCAATCAGCTCCAATGCAGAGTGGCAATGCTTGACTTGACACGTGTGATAGGAAGGCGGGGTAGTGCTACCTTGTGCCCAGCTGCTGTTGGGGACTGGAAAGTGTCCATGGAGGAGGAGGCAGATAAGTGACTGGTGTGGGAACTAGGCCAACACAATTGGGGGTAGGGGGTGTCAAAAGGAACTGGCCTCTTTGCCATGGTGCTGTATCGCTGCTGCCCAGTGGGCCATGAAAGACATGTACTGTCCCTGCCTGTGAGAGCTGCACCAGGTGTCCACTGCGGCGTGAACCTTCCCGCACAACAAGAATCGCAGGGATCGGCCCATGTTGTATGCCACATGAGTACAAGGCAGGAATGGCCTCCATGTTTGGTCCATGGTTTTCATGGTAGGAGATGCTCTAGAAACCAATTTTCAACCTAGCAGTGTACATGGAATATGTATAATTCATGGGTAGCAAAAACAGATGTCATAAAGGGCAATGAAGCGTGAAGAAGCCTAACTCTCCAACTGACTTAGACAGGAAGCAGGAACTAACTAGCCATTTCAGCTATACCATCCTATTTAAAAAAAAAAAAAAGAAACTTTACTACCCTCGATACATCTTGCTCCAACCTCCAGAAGGACTACTGCAAATGGTTAATTGCTGATAGCAGATTTAATACCTTATTATTAAGTTAAATATGTTTTTTACGTTTGTGTGCTTAAAGGGTTTGTGTCAAGTTTTTATGCTATCCTCATCCTATCCACTGTATTCATCTATTGCCAATGCTCCCATAGAGAATGAATGGAGCGGCATGGCACAAGCACAATCTGCCACTCCATGGGATCCCCCATTCTCATGATCAGAGGGTCCTAGCCATCAGAACCCCAGCGATCTATTAATTATACCCTATATTGTGGATAGAGGATAACTTAAAAACTTGTCACAACCCCTTTAATAGTTTTGTATGGACAATCAAACGGTTAAAGGAGTTGTTTCATCTCACCGTTACTAAGGTGAGATATCCCAACCACCAGGTTACCGGAAAACAGCAGAGTGGCCTATCAATCATTGTTTTAATAGCTCCCTTTGCAGTGCATGGGAGCTACAGAAAGCACATAGCACAACAAGCTTTGCTTTTTCCTTTAGTAATGACAACATGAGACAACCCTTTTACTATCTTGGCAAACTTTGGCAGGTTACCAGGGTGGTGGAACTGGTCCATACCCTGATTAGTTAGTTGAGTCCTAGCTGAGCTACTGTGAAGACCTATATGTGCAAGCTCCTGACAGCTAGGTCCCAAGTTCAGAGAGCCTCAATCTCTGAGCTGGCAACCCTACTACCAAAGTACCCCTGAGAGAAGTAAATTAGAAGGTCTAGAACCTACAAAGCCTAGCTTTGGATTAATACAGCAAGATATTATGTTTATTTATGGCAAAAGCACCCTATGACACTTTCAGATGGATTGGCCATCCATATCTATCATCTGTACCCATCAGTCCAGGAACTGCAGAATCATTTAACAGGAACCTAAATGCATACCTGTGGTTTTGCTGAGAAACTTCTGAACCTGACAACGTGGAATTTGATCTGAATTTCAGGGCAATTCATCGCAAAGCCAAATTTCCTCGTGCTTTGTGGTAGGGAATCAATTTTCCCCGAATGGTGGTAAAACATTTTTAAAAAATTATACTTACCCTCATCCATTTGATCGTGTACAGCCAGGGGTATGATTTTTGCCATCTTGATTGAAGATCTCGCACGAAATACCGTGTGTGGTGACGTCTGATTACGTCATCATGGGCCACGTGATCAAGATGGTTGGCGGCCAGCTCTTCGCGATCAAATGAATGAGGGTATGATTTTATTTTTTTTATTTTTTTTACATTGTATTACTGCTGTCAGAGCCAGCTATGAACGTGGCATCTGAGGGGTACAATAATGGGTGGTGGAATCGCCGCTCCCTGTCATTGCAGCCACTACTTACAAAGAAATGCACTTCAAGACAAAGCAATTTGTTATGAAGACAATTTTTTTGTAAAATACGTTGAAGCAGCCGAATCGAATTTTTCAATACTTCACTCATCACAGATTGTCACTATGAACAGTGAGTACTACCATCACCTTCAGAGTCATAACTACCACTTTTATCCTTCTCACAGCACTCTCCGGTAGGTCACTGCAAGTCACAAGGACAAAAAACATGTTAACACATCACACATGCATAAAACATCAAGTTGTAACCCACTAATAGAGTCCTGGTGGGATAATACACATCCCCAGAACAGATATCTCCAGAAAAAGGCACATGCTGTATGCATAGACTAAGCACAAAAATGATTGCTGAGATGCAGAGACCATTCAAGCATTATAGTATCCAATAATAGAGTATGTTACTTAGATACAAGTTACATCTAGCCTACATCTACAGATGTCACAGTTTTAAGAGGTTGGCCAATTTCCAATGTAATAGGCCAAAATGCCATAAAAAGTCATGTATGTTCATACAAACCTACATGACTGCAGTGGCATACATAGAGAAGTAAGGGCCCCTTAGCAACGATCAAACCTCCCGCCTACCCTACCCCCCCCCCCCCCCCCAACACACACACACAGGACAGAAGGGTTTCTGCCTAAACCCCTTTCAGTGACTTTTGGGTCATTTTACCACAGCCTCATTTGCTAAAAGTTGTTCCTTTAGAGGATAAAGTCCTAACCAAGTTTTCACCTCCAGTAGAAGAGATAATCCCAACTAAGACTGGGCCTCCTCTTGCCCTGGGCCCCATAGCAGTCACATAGTCTGCCACTATGCTAGTTACGCCCCTGCTTGACTGTATACAGTCCCCAGGCATCCTAAAGGGGGCACCTGGCTGCCTTGGTGCCAGTCAAGAAACATAACTTGCTATCCTCTGCGTCAATGGACTACAAGGTGATGGTGACTGCTTCCTTTGGCTGCTCTTGGGTACCATCTATTCTGCGTAGGAGCTGAACGTCGAATGAAGGCAGCTGTTGCATGTGCAGATATAGGAGATTCTGTTGCCGACCCCTTTAAGTCCACATTTACATTGACGTAAAATTGACTGTAGAGTAAGGCATTAAAGGGGTTGTCTACTTTTGGAGCAGACATCTATATGCTCCTAACATGTGCTATAATTAAAAAAAAAATTCTGCCATGCCCGTGTGGCTACTCTGTTCTCGGACCCCACAGGACCAGGAAGTGTCAGGATCCCGGATCCCATGACCACTGCAGCCAATCACAGGCCTCAGCTGTCACATGTGCTTGAACAATACATTCCACGTGATCGCTGGTTCCACTGCGTTTACCGGACCATGCACTTCCTGGTCCAGTGGAAACCGGTAGCGGCTGGGAAAGGGACAGTGGAACCACAGACAGAAGTGGGGCTTTTTTATGGCGGACATGTTAGGAGCATTGATGGCTGTGGTTTCCTAAGGCATTACAACCTCTTTAATAACCACCATAAAAAGTGTAGAGGGAATTTTGACCTAAAAATAACATTAAAACATGGAGATTCATGTAGATACATGGAGATTTTTAAGAACAGAAAATACGGTAAATACATTTGCCTACAGCTCTATAAAAATCTCGTACCGTCATCAATAAACTCATTAAAACTGCGGCAAAATTCAGCAACGAGTTCGATCCTAGAACAGTTATACTTAAAATAATCAAAACCTATTACGAACCTGAAAATATATGTTCCCCCCCCGGCACAGAGACGAAGACTTCGCCTCACTGGGAAATAGCTGTGCTATAAAAATGCTGCTTTCTCCCAGGAAGGCAAAATGTATTGTGAAAATGAAATCTTGTTCTCTACATTCTAGCAATTGCACCATTCCTACGGTTCGATGGGTATATATTTTGTTTATGTCCATATAGCATGATATTTTCTGCTTGTTTATTAGGGTCTTTGAGTTGAAGCCTTCGAAAAATTGATTTCTGCTGTATGGTTAATATTAGCTGTGAATCATCTCAGCAAATTAGTATTCATTGGCATGTACGTGGGCCCAGTGCGGTCGCGCCTCACATTTCCCACTGGAAATACCCATAAATGTGAACTTTAAATTGATGTCGGTAGTGATATCTTTTTAAGGTTTACTTCCATGCAGCAGCAAAGAGCTGCAATAACAGAGATGTCAATTCCAAGGCTGACATCAGTTAGACGTGGAGGCTCCGAACCACAAAAGTGACATTATAATGGGAACAGTGATGATTTTCTTTCTCCGGGATGGCTTCATTAAATTTGCAGTCCCTCATAGACAGCAGGAAAGCAGCCTTTTGGAAATAATTGAGAAGCCCGATCGGCTTCCTTACATAAATCAGGTAGGATGAAGCCTAATTTTTATATCTTTTTTTGTTTACAGGGACAGCTTTTCTACCGGTGTATAGAACATAATAGTCCTACTGAATTATCCAAAAAATTTGAAAAATTAGGATTGTGAGTGATATCTTTCTAGATCAGATGATCTGCTAGGATGCCAAAAGTCCTTTGCATATTGGGCTTTGTTACTCACTTGTCCAGGACTCAGTGCCATGTTCTGCCTTGCTCTTCTTCTCTGGCCTTTATACAAAAATATAATCCCGCTAGGGTTATTTTAACACACTCCCGGTGCTGCCCAATTATTCAGGTTAGTGGTTTGTGCCTCTTTACTCCTGATGCCCAGCTCTGCTCTTCCAGTCTTCCTCCACTTTAGGCAAGGACACCTCAGCTATCTCCGTTTTCTGCCACTTCAGTCAAGTTCAGCCAAGTACAGCCTTGATATTCTGGTCTCATGCCACAACAGCCAAGGACAACTCTGCTACAATGGTCTCTAGTTAACTCTTAACTGTTAACTGTTAGACTCTTAACTCTAGTTAACTGTTAGATTAGTCTTCTACTCAACTCGAAACTCCAGCTCTTCTGCATTGGACCTAGAGCTACCCTACACTTGGTCACGTGCGTTGTTTCGCTGGTTCTCCAGCTCTGTTTTACTGGTTCTCCAGCTCTGCTACATTATTATTTCTCAACATCAGCTACAGCAGACTGCAGATTCAATTTCCTAGATCCAAGCATGCATGGATCCACCATAATATCTTACGCTGTGTAATGGACGCAGCAGAACAGTACAGAGAATGTAGTTTGTAGATTTGGCAATTGTTACCCCTTCTCCTCTGCAGCAGCGCCGCTCTTGGATTCCTCTTTTTTTAGAGCTGAGCAATGTTTTGGCAAATTCCATTCGGCTGCTTCACCGAATTTTACAAAAAAATTTGCTTTGTCACAAATTACTTTGTCTTAAAGCGCATTTCTTTGTACGTAGTGGGTGCATTGACAGGGCGCGGCGGGTTGTTGTGCCCCCCGTCATTGTATCCCTCAGATTCAGATTTGGCAATTGTTACCCCTTCTCCTCTGTGTCAGCCAATAGAAGGAGTCCTCTAGGATAAAGCATGGTGGCTGGTAAAATCAGGAGCTGGTGAGACTTGGCCGCAGAAGAAGGGAAGAGCCTAGATCATGCCGCTGAGCGGGTGTGAAGCACTCATAACGTGTTTCAGAACCAGACTGGTTCCTTCGTTACTTTCACCTGTTGAAGTAACCAGTCTGGTTTCGAAACACGTTGTGAGCGCATCAATATAATAAAAGAAACTCTTTTTCTTAAGACCTCACTCCTAATCCTTTTTACAGCAGTGCTGCTCTTGGATTCCTCTTTTTTAGAGATGAGCAACGTTTTGGCAAATTCGATTCGGCTGCTTCACCGAATTTTACAAAAAAATTTGCTTTGTCACAAATTACTTTGTCTTAAAGCGCATTTCTTTGTACGTATTGGGTGCAATGACAGGGAGCGGCAGTTGTGCCGCCTCCTGTCATTGTACCCCTTTGATCCCACGTTCATAGCTGATCGCGACATCAATTCGCCGCAAAGCTGAATTTCCTCTTGCTTCGTGGTAGTGAATTGATTTTCCCTGAATGATGGTAAAAAACAAAATAAATAAAATCATTCTTACTCTCATCTATTTGATCTAGATGAGCTGGCCACCTCCATTTTGATTAAAGATCTAGCACAAAATCTTGCACGGCTCGTGATGAAGTCATACCATGTCGTGCCAGATCTTCAATCAAGATGGCGGTGGCCGGCTCATCGCGATCTAATAGATGAGGCAAATATGTTTTTTTTAGTTTTGTTTTTTTTACCGCCATTCAGGGAAAATCCATTTGCTACCACGAAGCATGAGGAAATTTACCTTTGTGGCAAATTGAATTTTCCCTGAAATTCGTGAATTTTGATTAGCTCAAAACTAATCCTTTTCTTAAACTTGGTACTTACCTGGTTATGTATTCAAGCCTGTTGAGGATTGCGTACAGCAACTGAGACGCCTTACAAGGTGTTATGCCCTGAGCATAACATTAGAAGGTGAGCAGTGATAGCCCAACTGTTTATCCTCCTTGTACTTGTCATCCTTCCTATACCTTGTGCTCTCCCTCATTTTTAGCTTTACTGATTGCAGTATGGAAACAGTTTTTTACCCTTTTTTGTATACTCAGAAAATACCTAATACCTGTTGCCATCAAATTAGTTCATGTCAAGTATGAAAAATGTACAAGATGCCTTGGCAAACCCTGCAACCACTTGTGACCAGTATAGTTGTCTGAGCCTCAATTTTAATTAAACATGTAAATGAGCTGATGTGTTATAAATAAATGATAATAACGTCCGATCTCCGCTCGCTGCACATCTGCGCTCCTCTTGTATTAAAATCTGTAAATTGCTGATACTCAGTGAGACTCATTTTAAATGCGTGAGCTCCGAAAAAAAAATCTATGAGGGTTCACGGTTCTGTGTTTGTTAAGCAGAAGTCAGCGAAAAAAAAGTGCTTTGTCCTTCTAATTGTGGTTTTATTATTTTAAATTGTACTTTAGGCTGGCAGAATGTAATTTAGAAACTTTACTAAGGAACACAACTTGGTTTTCGTCAGGAATAATGTGGCTGTGAGTTGTGACTGATAAAAAAAATGCTTTTACATCAAGAACGTAAGAAAATTTTTTTGGTCAAAGGAGACCAAGGAGAAGTTACCATATATGAAGAGCTTATATGCGATAATGTCATACCACAGCCAACAGGGGCAGTTAGTTTGTCCATTGTCCTGGATTTTCCAATAATCACCACATTCAATCCACCGCCTCTGTAAGGTGTGCCTGGGCCATGTGTTATGTAAGCTGTGCACTTTTTATTATTACACGGTAGCAGGTATTATACTGTTGCACTGCACAACGTGATGTCACTGTGCCTTTAAGGTACTGCACTTGTATTCATGATGTGGAGCATGCAGATGATGTAGTCCGGTATCACACCATTACAGAGGAGTTGCTACATGGTGTTTTAGACATTCAGACATAATAGCGAGTGAAAGACACCAAGCAACTGGTGACATTCGAGGTGAGTGGGGTGAGGTCACAGGGCCTGAGAAGGAATGAGGTGAGAGGAGAAGCAGGAGAACCATTTTGAAAGTTGAGCAGGGCAGAGGCATTACTAGGATCTCAAAAGATCCATGCCAAAGTCCTTATGAATATGTGCCAAATTGTCGATCCAGTCCTCCCCTCCCAAAAGCTCTGACACTAAAAACATATTTGGATGGACAATACATCCCTAT
Source organism: Rhinella marina (assembly GCA_900303285.1). NCBI lineage: Eukaryota > Metazoa > Chordata > Amphibia > Anura > Bufonidae > Rhinella > Rhinella marina. The sequence continues at coordinate 9,516 of ONZH01014936.1, read as the reverse complement.
TATATCCATTGGTGTCTACTCTGAGATAGGCATTCTCTTTCATCATTTTCTCCATTTGGCCCAGATCACCATGAAAACTTCTGTCAGACACATTTGTCTCTGTAGAATTTCCTATACAGAAGCCTAGGTTCTTCACTTTTCCATCATCCTCCCCCTCCTTATGCCCCATCAATGTTATTGTGCTGCTACCATCAACACTATGCTCACTGAGCTCCCCAATGCCCTCAAACAGCAGGAATAAAGGTGCCATACAGATAGTTCGCCCCATATTATTAGGGCTCCCGAAAGTCCCATCGATAGTAATAGTTCTCTCCCAGAGTGCCCTAATTTGTAATAGTGCCCCCAGCAGTGATACTGCAGCCCGGGGGTGTTCCCATTACTATTAGTGCCCTCCATATTGCTCCACTAATAACAATACCGCACATAGTACCCCACATAGTAATAATGCCCCCGTAGTGCCCAAAAAGAAATAATTGTCCCTGTAGTGTTCCCATTAATAACATACCCCATACTGCCCCAGTATTAATAAAGCCCCTCATAGTTCCCCCATTAGTAATCAGGCCACATATAATGCCCCCAGTAGTAATAAGGTCTCTCTATAGAGCTCCCTGTAGTAATAAGTTCCTCTATATTACTCCTCAGTAGTAACACAACCCATCTATAGTGACCACTGTAGTAATTAAACCCCTTTATAGTGACCACAGTAGTAATAAAGGCCCTTTTAGTGCACCCTGTAGTTATAAAGCAACTTATAACACTTCCAGTAATTATAATGCCCACTATTGTGCCCTGAGTAGTTATGCTAATCCTATAGTGCCCCAGTAGTTATAATGTACCCCAGAAGTACCCACAGTAGTTATGATGCAACCTGTAGTGGCCCAGTATTTATAATACTCCTAGTAGTTATAATGCCCCTATAGTGTCCCACAGTAGTTATAATGCCCGATCTAGTGTTTCTATTAGTTGTATTGCCTCCATACAATGACCCAGTATTAGTTATGCAACTCACCTGACTCCTGCTCCATTTTGCTATCTAATAATTTAATTCATGATAATCTAGTCTTAAGCTATCATCTTTCTTCCCTACAAAGAAAAACCCGGGCCCCCATCAGCAAACCAACCCAGCGAAACAGAAGGTTTAATAAAGCTCTTATGAAGAATATACTGGATATAATCCTTCATGCCTGGTCTTTCTGGACTAGAAAGAAGGTAAATTCACCCCTTAGAGTACTTAGAGTCTAGAAGAAGGTCTATGAGGGACACATGTCTGAAACCTTGGCTCAGAAAATATATCTGCAAAATGGGTGTCAGAAGACATACAAGATTCCATACATCTGGAACTTCATTTGACTAGGTCCCCCTTCCCCTAATGAATTACAGAGTGGTGGGAACATAACCAAGGATATCCCAAAATCACTTCTAGGAAATTATCAAGAACAAAGAAGGAAATAATTTTAAATGGATCACACCCACTACTACAGCTAGTAGTAGGTTAGAAAATTTGACTGGACCCTAAGACAAAGGTGTACAATCCACTGCAGCTATACTTATCAGGGTACAAACCTATACCAATGGACTGTATAATCTCTGGGCAACCTGAGAATCCCAAAAATTTGCCAAAGGCCTACAGTCAATAATAGGAATTAGAGACAGGCAAAAGTACTTTCTCAGAATTCTTAGAAAATATCTGGTCTCCTAGTGGGCTTCCCATGAACCCCCTAAGCAATTGAGTTTTTCCAGCTTAGAAAGCTTGAAGCAACTTCTGAGCAAGTGGGCAGCATCTCCACTATAGAAGCACCATCCCCTCCATCTCCAATAGGTTTTACGATACTAAGCAGACATAGTGGATCCCAAATGCATGGGCTGTTCGGATGATAGTGGGCTGGTCACAGCTTTAGAGAAGGTAATTTCAGAACACTACTACATGTGCTGTCTTAAATGCTGGTGAAGTCAAAATCATGGCTTCCTCCAAAGATGTAGTCTGGGGGTAGTTAACTAGAAGATCACTCAAACGGTCTGACAAACAATGGAGAAATTAGCAACAGAGGGCTGGCTCATCTTAATGTGATGCAATGGAGCATCTTCTAAATTTAGAACATGCTACTGCCCTATGTATGTAAAAAATGTAAAAAAAAAAAACAAGGAGAATGACCAAGTTTGCAAATCTCGCTGCGAACAAGACATAATGATCATCAGAGAACCTATCTGGAAGATTCATCTTTGATTTCTATGGCAAGTTCATAGGAGTAGGTGCTGCAGCTGAACTTTGAGCATGTGCTAACTCCTTTTGTTGAAGCCTCCTTGCCAGACCTTGGATTAGCTGCATCAGGTCCTGATTTGATCCATGAGGTGACACTTTTTAAGGCCTGTGAGGAAGAATACAGAGACATCATCAGGGACCACTACCTGCAAACTCTAAATCTCCTACCTGCTATCTAACTTTATCACTCTAGTTAGTAGATCTAAGGCTACCCCTAAAGTGTTCACCAGAGTCTACTGCAAGGCAGGTTAAATTTGCCTGCTAGGGACCCAGATTACTTCTGCAGAGTCAGGTGGCGGTAAAAAAAGGGGCAAGCTCACGGACTCAAAGCCAGTAATTTCAGTGGGAAACTGTTACAGGGGGAAGAGTTTCCCCATAGATATTTGCCCCTATATATATATATATATATATATATATATATATATATATATATATATATTTAATCCCAGTAGTGAGAAGGCCAAGATACATAGTATTCACTTCACTCTATTCAAAGCCCCCCTCCTGCAGGAATGCCATATGCCTGCTGGGGTATGGGGGAAGACAATAGGGCCATATGTTGACAGTATCATAGGTATGTTAAACTATGGTTCAATAGACCTTTTGTCTCAATAGGTGTGATGCACTTCCCTCTATCTTAAACTGATAGCAGGAACTTTCAGGCGGGTGTTAGACTGCTGAGACCGCTTAAACTCTAACCTTAACCCCATCTGCCGACGGATAAGAATAAACCACACTGACAACTGTATTGGGTGGGGATCGGTCACAGCTTTATTGTATTATTTTCCACCTTATTTTTTGATCAAAGCATAACTGTGGTGTAGAAGCGTTATGCCACAGCTCTCCCTGTGGGCAAGTCAGCCTTCCACACCGCATCACATTGTTCTCCAACCTCCGCTGTGACTTTATGCAAATGGCATATCTGAAAAGAGAAAACAATCAACAACTGCCGATAAAACCAGGGAGGGGGGGCGGGCAGCTCTCGTCAAAATGCGGGAGAAAGAGGACCAGACCTAGCCCACCAGGCTATTTAAAGCCATGGCTGTACCATCTCCTCAGCCAGTCACCAAAGAGGGGGGGGGGCATAACACTACCTAATACTTCCTCTTGTAACTACAATCGTGCACAACCCCGCAGGGGGATGAACTCTCCCGTCTGCTCCTTATTAACCCCTTCAAAACCACTGCCCAGCAGTCCCTATTGCCTCACCTAAAACGCCTCGGCAATTCAACAATGGCCGGAGACATGGAGGCTGATGAGATCGATAGATCAAAAGAAAGTAGATCCGTGGCCTAACAGCAGAAGGTTCCCTGTAGGGGGTGTTAGGCTAGTATCACTACACCTCACTGCTTTCACCTGAAGGGGGAGGGGGCTTAGATATACAATATAGCCAACTGTGGGGGCCACAGAAGGCAGTCTCCTGAATGAGTCACCTGAAGGAAGATGGGGGAAAGGTCACCATGACAGAGCTCCAGCAAGGATTGGTCTAAGTATCCCAAGAGCCCCTAACCTCTCTCTCTCTCTCTCTCCTACCAATCCTGAACCCATAATTCCCTTCTGCCTCTATACTTACCCTGCATCCTGACCCCTGCACTACATCCCCAATCTTCCATTCCATGATTAGGGAAAGTTAGCGATAGTTGGGAGGGTAAAAGTATATTGGTGTGTGTATGTGAGTGTGGGTGGGAAAAATAAGTAGGTGTTGGTGTTTATTATATTATTGTTTTATTGTGTGATTTGTGTAACTTTAGCATAGTGTATACTAAATAACTTGTTTTATTAGCACTGTTTCATTTCTGTTATACAAGCACAGTAATAATATAATTGTAATAGTACGTTGTAAAGGAACAGGGAAATGTTACAGTTAAGGTACAGATTAATACAATACAGTCTAGCGTGAGTGTATTGAGACTGTGTTGTATTATAATATTGATGGTTGAAGTCTGATCTGACGCTGTTATCAATATTGTACCTTAATGGAACATTATAGGAGGTAACCATATTAATAATACCGTACTGATAGCCACATGAGTGAATATTGGTACGGGCGTTATTAATAGAAAATATTAATATTCACGTTAGAATATTAATATTAGTTATGAATATTAATTCTTAATATTTAATAGAAATATTGATATATTAATGTTCATATCTCCTTCTTCAGAAACCATAAGAGGGTTAATCCATAGACAAGCCAGCTCTAAGCAGGAGTTGAATGTAGCATAATGCACAATTAAAGTAAAAGGACACATAGGAATCCCAAGCAAAGACAAGCAGCAAATGTCAGCCTTAAATCCCCTGTCTACCACTGGGATTAGACACTGACTAGCTTGGTTTCCAGGTTTACTGATGACCAGCTGTGACTAGACTGTTCAGTATGGCAACTCTACTAGAAGAGCTGCCCACTATGAGGGTTTTGGACAGAGAGGTTGGCAGCAAAAAGGTACAGCAATAAAAAGCTGACCTTGGGTGTACTAAACACTTTGGGGAGATATATCATGACGGGAGATTTAAAGTTAGTTTTGCAGGGGCTTGTATTGTTGTAATTTGCTCTGGATGTATCAGATGTTGCATCATGTTTAATCATCATTTAATTGAAATGTTGTTCCATTTTCTAAGCAATCCATATACTGGGGCAAGTTTGCCACCACTATTGTGACTTTTAAAATAGTTTCAGTTTATAAATGTGGCTTAAATCAATTTAACATGTTGACTGCGTCCACTTTCCCACTGTCACGACCAGAGGATGTGGATCCTCTGGGTCAGCTGATAGTGGACTAGGAATTAGCCCAATATTGCTGACTGCTGACTCCCAGAGTCAGGACACTGGTGTTTAAACCAGCCACCCAGAAAGCAGCTAACTGCAGGAGTGTGTACAGAGTCCAACTGAGGCAGAGTAACAGAACAGATGATCTTTACTGGCAGAAGGTAAACAAAAGTCACTTGAAACAAAAGCAAAACAGAGTTCAGAGTAATACGGTATACAGGTTCAGGCGGGCCCGTAGTCAGACAGTGCAAGGTCAGAAGTCCAGGCAAACTTACTGTTGACAGCAAACAGAGTTGTAGTCAGGCAATGCAGGGGTCAATAGTCCAGGCAATCCAAGTAGCAGGCATAATAGTAGTCAGGCAATGCAGGGGTCAATAGCCCAGGTAATCCAGGTAGCAGGCAGAATTGTAGACAGGCAGGAATGGTCAGGGTAAATTGGCAAAGTCCAGTACTCAGCAGATCAGAGCAGCAGGAAGCTTCAGCAGAGGTTAATGAGTATGACAACCACGCTTGGGCACTTCATGGTCAGTAAAGCTGCCCTAAATACCAGTAACCCCACCTCCGGGTGGAGACAGTAATCAGGAGGTGTCAATAACAAAGGGACAGGTGCAAGCGCGTGCGCTATAGCACACAAGTGGAGACCTGGCTGTGAGGGCGGATGCGGCTGTATGCTGACAGGTGCTTTCTCCTTCTGCGAGGTAGGCAAGAGCTGGGACCCATGGTGCTGGAGTCTGGTGATGTCACTATGGTGATGTCACAGACCCAATACTGACACGCACCCACTTTTCAAAACTGGATTGAGTGGTGTAAGAGTGCAATATGTCACAAGATTTTGGGGTGAATAAGCTTAAAAATTGCAAAGATCTACAGCATTTTTGAAGCTAGAATTCTAAGGAACAGGTTGATACCTACCAGTGCCTTAGAGCCCATGGCTAGAAAAGGGTAAGGTCTATAGTACTGAGTAAAGTGGTTAGTAAGGTTCATTATTGCCTTAAAACCAGACAAGGACCCCCTTAGTCCATCACCTCTGATGGACTAACTACTTACCTTATAATGACAATGGATGAAAATATGTTCTCATATGAAGAGTTTAGCTTGAAGAGAGACACTTGTTGTACCATAGTCTTTCTTACCCTTGTTTAATACATCGGAGATGTGTCCTCTAGCCAAGATCTTTTTTCTAAACATTATACAGAGAGAAGCAAATAGCCATATTTGAATTCTATTACTGTGAACACGATAACAAGAATATGTGATTTAGACTAGCAGGTGGCAGGAATTGTACAGTTAAAAGGTGCTTGATTATAGGTCTATACAAGCAGAAAATTGCAGGCAAATGATAGCGCTTGGAAATGCCAAGATCTAATTGAGATGTGTGATTATGCATTTCCCCCCCCTCCGGCTGTCCACTCTTTGGGACTGATTCCTGAAGTGTTTTCTCTGTGTGCTTGGATATTCACATATTTGCTTTCAACAAAACTGCAATTTACTGGATAAACCTATTTTCTCAGCTAAAGGTTTTCTGTGGATCACAATTTTTCATACTTGCTCCATGCAATTATTTATGCTTGCGTAGAGAGATGTGTGAAGAATAATAGGGTTTGTTCTTTTGTGGGAATTACCCCATTATTTCTGATAACATGTCATTTGCAGATTCTCTATCAGCATTAAGATGATCATTTGTAAGAAACCCCTCTTGAACCCAAGCTGCTTTTACCACTATTACTATTTTTAAGCCTGATATATAACAGTAGGGGAAAGATTACATACTGGCTATAGAAATCAATGGCCAACCATGTAATTCGTGGATGAGCTGGTCTACCAGGGTGGGGGATTATCTGCTCTAGCTCATAGAGAGAGTTCCTGAGCCAAGGAGCCCCTCCCTGGTATGTCCACAAGGTCTAATAGGACGTATGAGACAACCTCCTTAAAGAATTATGCCAGGATTAGATGCCATTTATAGGAAGCCCTAGTGTTTCTGGTCTCAGGTTTATTTACTTCTGACCAAGCTATTGACGGGGTCACATGAGTGACTGCAGCCAATGACTGGCTCCAAGCAGCATACCACTTCTAGGTCACATGCTGCTTTGGGACACATTACCACTGAGGCCAGTCATTGGGTACAGCAGCGCATGTGACCTTGTCCATATCTCTGCCAGAAATAAACAAGTCAAGGACTGGAAGGTGGCCAGCTTGGACATTGAGGCGCCACCTTTCAGGCCACTTCATCTTTTCTTTTCACCAAGGGTACACAGTTTCATGCACACAATCACTTTGTTCTTACTTTATTACGCTATTTGTTGACACATAATTATTTTTTGTACAATGGTGATTTTTATTTACAATTAGTTGGTACCGCTATGGGGAGTAAATGTGCACTGAATTACGCTAATCTTTTTTGGGGGTGGTGGGAAAACATGTTAGTTTTTTCTGAACGACTACACCAATACACTCAGCACATTTCTTTTTGGGGACGATACATCGATGATGTATTCATATTATGGGACGGCACTACTGCACTTTTTCATGAGTTCGTTGCACATCTCAACAGTAATGATATAGGCCTCAAGTTCACTTCAGAAATACACAATGAAACATTGACCTTTCTTGACATTAGGATCTCACTGGACGCTGGTGGCCGCATCCACACCAACATCTTTCGTAAACCTACCTCTACGAACAACTTGCTGCATTGGGGTAGTCATCATTCCCTCCCTCTTAAGAAGGGTATCCCTGTAGGCCAATATATCAGAGCCAGGAGAAATTGCTCCAATGAAGCGGATTTTATCAAAGAATGTGACAACCTATGACATAGGTTTGAAGTGAGAGGGTACCCCAAAAAGGTTCTGCACAAGGCGTTTGCTAGAGCGAGAAAGATGAAACATGCTGAGTTATTACGGGATAGAACTGAGGATTCAAGTCAACAACTGATAAGATGCATTGGAACATATGATGTTTACCATCAAAGGGTCTGCCGGGTATTTCAGAAACACTGGCACATACTTAGGGCAGATAATTACCTTAGGGATGTGTTAACTGTATGACCGAGCATCACCTATAGACGGGGGAAGAACCTAAAGGACCTTCTGGTCCATAGTTTTTTGCCACCAGTCCTACCACCACCCACATGGCTAAGATCAAAGCTAGTGGGGACCTTCCCTTGTGGTAGATGCTCTTTCTGCCCCTACCTGCATAAAACAAGGTCCTTCAGTAATCCAGTGAATGGTAGAAAGTACGTTATTAAGCAGTTTATAGACTGCCAGACGACGGGCATTGTTTATGCCATTAAATGTACATGTGAGAAACTATATGTTGGCAAAACAACACAAGAGTTTCGAAGACGTATTAGCCAACATATAAGTAGTATTAATACCAAAAAAGACACACCGATTTCAAGGCATGTCAGGCAATTTCATGACAGTAATCCCAGCTGTCTAAAATTCTGGGGTATATGTAAAAAATCTTTGGGACCAAGGCAAGGAAATCTGGACAAAATCCTTCTGCAAGAGAAAACAAGATGGATTTATAGGTTGGAGAGTTTAAGCCCAAAAGGCCTAAATGAGGGCTTTACTTTTTCTTCTTTTTTGTAAAGACAGTTGCTGATGTGAGATTGACAGATGGAATTCCCCACAAGTAAGATAATTTAATATTGTTGGTTTAGGTTGCTATAAGGAGGGAATATTTTTGGAGCAACTTTGCTCTGATAATATTGACGTCTTAGTGGTCACACCTCCAAATACCATCCTTATAAATGCACATAGTAGGATACAGGTAGCGTGTGTTCATTACAGTAGGAATATTGCAGAATAGACACCATAGGAGTATCATCTTGATTGAGCGATCTATATATTTACATATCAAAGATCGGTGCTTAAGCTGGCCACGGCCAATGGGCATGGGAGGTTACCCACAGTACAGATTAACTGATGTTCGCTCAGACTGGAAGTTATAATGTAAGGCAGGAATTTCTCCCATTACACTTTGTATTTGACGTAGAATGGGCCATTAATAATCTACACCCCTTAGTTGTTCTAGCTAACCTTATTTTCATCACTAAGAGTCACCATATATGTCCTATGGTTGATTCCATTATATAATAGCAATATGGTGATAAAATATACACCCATACATTAATGTCTAGTGCTTATGTTTGAATACCTGGCAATAATGGTGACAGGTGTCATCAATATGGGGGTTTATATGTTTCCAAAAGAGGCAACACATATTGATCTTTATCAGGATGTCTTTTTTTTTTTTATTTGTTGTACGTCATGTCAACATATATCACCAACTGCTATAGATGTGTAGGGTTGGCTACTTATATGGGAGTTTCCTGTCTACCATTGTGATGTCTGTCATAAGGCCCGGCGCAGTAGCGTGTGCGCAAAGCATGCGCAGTATATCAGTGTATATCAGAAGTTAGAATCTTAGTTTTTGAGTTCATGTCGCAAAGCGGAGTTGGGAAAGACTGTTCCTGAATATGCTCGGT
>ONZH01014935.1:0-10190 GCA_900303285.1 Rhinella marina | reverse complement strand
GCCTCATGAGGCCTCTATCACACGGTATTTTGCATCAAGATTTGATCATGAATTCTAAACCAAAAGCAGGATTGGGTCCAAAACACAGAAGACATGCAAATATTCCCATCACGTGTCACTCCTGTTTTTTTTTTTTTGGCTTACCAAATACTGACCGCACAATCCCTCTCACACGAATTCCCGCAAGGGACACGCTCGTGTGAAAGAGCCCTAAGGGTTACATAGCATCATAAATCAATATAATGCTATGCAACCCCATCAGTGCTAGGGAGGTCGGCACGGGAGCCTCCGCAGATACACACTGCGAGTTCAATGCGTTGAACTTGCTTGTGTGAAATCGTCCGATAGGAAGTAGTATGCAGTGCATACAGTACTGGAAGTATTTTTTTAAATGGCAAGATTACAAAAAAAATCCCTAAAATCAACTGCCCATATAAAAATCAAACATACATTTGTCATATAGCTTGTTCATATCGGATTAAAAACAATTGGTGGTGTCTCTTTAAGGAATAGCTCAAGAAGAAACGAAACCTGAATCTTAGAGGAGAAGAAAGGCGGAGTGAAAGAAATGCATTAATAAGCAGCAACAAGAAACAAGGCTTGAATCTTAGAAGTCAAGCTGAAAATTATACTGCCTGAGGTTTTGCTCATGGCAAGTAAGGTAAGCATTTTATGTGTAATGTTTATATATGGTATCTAAGTTAACCAGAAAAAAACAGAAATGAGAGAAAGAGACTAGAAATGAAAGAAAGTGAGAGCGATAACTGCAATATTACTACTTTTGATATTGCAGATACATTGAAACAGGAGCAGCTTTTACAAAATGATGCATATTAGGCACAGTTACAAATGTCAAGGCAAAACTCAGCAAAATGCTGTAAGCTTATGTACCCTGTAACATGCTGAAGTGTGGTTGTGGAGCCTTATGTGGATGATCATAGCTAGGTGTGTTTGCAAGAGGGTTGAAAATCACCATACAAGTAAATGTATCCTAAAGCACTGTTTGGCAGCTGTCAGTTACTGTTGGCCCTGTTCCACCCTGTTTGAACTGCTGAGCTGTTATATGTTGTGTAATATCCTGCTGTTAGCTATTATACATGGAACACACCATGTCGTATGTACAGTAATGCATGTGGCACCATGAGAAACACTTTATATTGTCATTGTGAGATGACCATATGGCCATGTGTTACTTTTTTTAGGTGCTTATTTATTTATTTATTTGTTTATTTATGTTCTCTTTTATTAACCCCCTTCAGTACCGAGTCACTTTTCACCTTTCAGCCAATTTTTGCAAATCTGACGTGTCACTTTATGTGGTAATAACTAGTGATGAGCGAACCCGGACTGTACTGGACATTTGGGTGTCCGTGTACTGAACCCAAACATGGATTTTGGCGCCAAAGTCCATGTCCGGCTTTGTTGTTTGTACTTTTAAAAAAAGCTTGTTGAAAGGCTGCAGTACAACCAATCAACAAGCGTTTTAGCTGTTGGCACTTGGAAGCCATCACAGTCATGCCTAGTATTGGCATGACTGTAATTGGCCGGGGCACCATGCATAAATGCAGTGTGAACTACCTATTTTTTGTGAAAAACACTGTACTTGCCACCGTCACAGGGAAAGTTATTCAGCCGGTTAATTGGGTTGGTGTGACCTAGCTATTTTTGGTGTTTAAAACACTGTACTTGCCAGGATCACAGGGATGTATAATAGTTATTTAGCCGGTTAATTGGGTCCATGAGACGTACCTATTTTTTGGGTTGAAAAAACACTGTACTTGCCATTGTCACAGAGATATATAATAGTTATTCAGCCAGTCAATTGGGTCGGTGAGACCTACCTATTTGTTGAGTGAAAAAACATTGTACTTGCCACTGCCACAGGGATCAGAGTTGCCAACCGTCCAGAAATTTCTGGACAGTCTGTAAAAATAGGCACTGGTACTGGAGGTGTGGCTACTCCATTTAGGCTTCATTCACACGACTGTATTTTGTTTCCGTGTCCGTTCCGTTTTTTTTTTTTTGCGGACCGTATGCGGAACCACTCATTTCAATGGGCCTGGAAAAAAAATGGAAGGTACTCCGTGTGCATTCCGTTTCCGTATGTCCATATTTCCGTTCCACAAAAAAGACAGAACATGTCCTATTCTTGTCCGTTTTGCTGACAAGGATTGGCATTGTTACAATGGATCCGCAAAAAAAAACGGAAACACGGATGCCATATGGAACGTCATCCTTTTTTTTGCGGATCCGCAATTTGCGGACCGCAAAACACATACGGACTTGTGAATGAAGCCTTAGGCTCCATTCACATGTCCTGTTTTTCTTTCCTAATTCGATCCTGATCCTGATCTGGATCCATTCATTTCAATGGGTCCTGAAAAAATCAGGATCAAATCAGGAAAGAAAAACAGGACGTGTGAATGGAGCCTTAGTCGTGCACTCCTGACCAGCCTGTCTGCCCCATAGGCTGAATTTAATTAGTGTAAGTATAAAGCTGTAGCCTGCTCTCTCTGCACTCACTGGAAGCCTTTTGGCACCAGAAGAGGTATAGAGTGGACTCTCGTTATATACAGTGGTGGCCATCTGGCACCAGGTGAGGTATAGAGTGGGCTCGGCATGCATGTTGGTACCTGCATTCACTGGATTTAATGGAGGCCATTCTGGCACCAAATATGATAAAAAGCAGAGTGGACCCAGCATGCATGTGGATCCTGCACTCCCTGAATTGTATAGAATGGAAGGGGGCACCCAGCCGCACAATAAAAGAGGGAGAAATGTGCAAAAGCAGAGCGGCCATCCCCCAGCTAGTACACCTGTTACTGCCCAACGCACCAAGAGACATAGCACACCAAAGCCAGCGCAAAGGAGTTCACTGGTGTGGCAGTGGTTTGCACGTTGTGCAGTTAGTCTGAAATGAAGCATAAATGTTCTAAACCTGAGCACCACCTGCATAATCCGGCATCTAACCGCAAAGCACGAGCTGCAGTGGAGTAAACACCTCACGACCCACAAGCTCCTCCTGCTCCCTCTTCTGCTGCAGTCTTGGCCTCTTCCTCCCCCTCTGGAGCGACAGGGGCACCTGCCTCCCCGTAAACAGAGGATGTGGCAGCCACACCACCTCCACCGTCATGGTCACTGAGCATCTCCACACTGTCCCATGGAAACGTTCAGCTGTCCATCCTACAAACACTGGAGAGAAAGAGGACCCAGCAATTGTTATATTCCAGCGCAGTGTGTGAGTTCTCTTTGCTATTTCCCAATGTTTTGGGACCTCCACAAACCGAAAAAAAAAAATAAAAAAAATAAAAGGTTGGTGATCTCCTCCGCCACCTCCGTCTGCACTGCCACGTCTGCCTCTTCCACCTGCACCGCCACATCCGCCGCCTCTTCCACTGGGACATTCGCTTCCAGGCTCAAGATTATTATGTCTTATATTGGTAGAGAAATATACCGGGCACATCTAGCCATTGTTTACTCTAGTGCAGTTTGTGCGTTTTCTTTGCTATTTCCCAATGTTTTGGGCCTCCACAAACCAAAAAACAAAACAAAAAAAAGGCGGTGTCCCCCTCTAACTCCTCTGTGTCTTCCACCATGTCCGCCTCCTCTGTCTGCACCACCACGCCCGCCTCTTCTGCCTGCAACCCCTATGGCCGCCTCTTCCACCTGCAGTGCCACGTCTGCCTCCACTTGAGACCTTCGCCTCTAGGCTCAAGATTATTATCTAATATATAAAGCTGAGTGTATGTGTGTATGTCCGCTAAAGGAATCTGCACCGTCGCAGCTACAATCACGAAATTTGGCACACAGGTACATCAGGTGTCCGGGAAGGTTTTAGAACAGGTCTCAGCTCTCCAGGACTTACCGTTCCTGAGATATTCCCAAAAAGTGCATTAGCCAATAAAAGCCTGGTCACATGACCCTTATCAGCCAATAGAAGCTCACAGGCAGTTAGTCTCCACACACACACCAGGTTTCTATAACAACCTAGCCAGTTCACTGCTGTAGGTCTGCTTTAAAGGGGCAGAGCGCTGTGGGTGACACTGTTAAAGGAGTATTCCGGTTACCATAACTATAACTTATGTTTTAGACTAATTCATCATCAATCATTACCTCATATAATGTAAATTTTATATATTTACCGTTCAGTAGTAATAAAAGATGTTTTCTTTCCTCTTTCCTCCGAAATTACTATAGCATCGGCCTGTAATTCAGGAGACCTTCAAAAGAAGGACTTAAAAGCCCCACTCCCAGGTCCCACTAAGTCACGCCCCCGACTCAGTCAGGCCACGCCCCTTCCACTCCGCATCTGACCGGGATTGAAAAAATCAAGGTAAAAATCAACTTCTGTAAGCTGCAGGGGAGGGAGGAGGGTAACTTTCTGCCTGCAGCTCATGCTTAGACTGCACAGTGCTGCTGTTTGAAAGTGAGCTGTTCAAAAGGACATCCATGTGTCCATCCAGGCCCTGCGCATGACAGGACAGGGAGTCTGAAAGCCAGAATGTCCAGCCATCCCCCAACGTGAAGCCATGCCACCAGTCCCCATGAAGCCACACCCCTAAACATGAGGCCCCGTCCCCTGGCTCAATGACGACACGGAGGAGAAGCTTTCTGAGCGTGAGCTATTGAAAGGGTGGGCATCCCTGTGTCTGTCCAGGCACTGCACCGGACAGTGGACAGGGAGTCTGAAAGCCAGACTGTCCAGCCTAAAACCGGACCTCTGGCCACCCTGGGGGTAGGCTGATGTTAGGGTGGCCAGATGTCCGGCTTTAGGTTGGACAGTCCGGTTTTCTGGCTCCCTGTCCTCTGTCCAGAGCAGTGCCTGGATGGATGTAGGGATGTCCACCCTTTCAGTAGCTCACGCTCAGACAGCTTCTCCTCCATGTCTTCACAGAGCCAGGGGGCGTGGCCTCATTTTTAGTGGTGTGGCTTCATGGGGACCGGGGGCGCTGCTTCATGTTTGGGGGAATGGCCGGTGAGGTCACAGTTAAAGTGAGGGCGCTGTGGATGTTTCCGTTAAGGGGCGGGCTGCTTTGGAGGTCACTGTTAAAGGGGTGGGCACTGTAGAGGTCACTCTCGATATCTTTTAACGTCACACACAAACCTCAATTGAAATAGATTAAATATACCCGGGCGAAGCCGGGTCCTTCAGCTAGTGTTTTATATTGGCAGAGTAGAGAAGTGTACCCGGCGCACCTAGCCATTGTTGTACTCCAGCTTTGGTGGTCGACAGTTACCACCACCCCTACCCCCCAAAAAAAAATAATTAAGAATTGTAATAAGATGACCCATTTTGAATCCATCCAACTAATATGGGAGAGGAAATTCTTCTGTGGAGTGTGTCTGTGAAAGTCATGAATTAAAAAAAAAAATTAGGAACACCACTTTTACCCGTCTTAACTGTTGTAGGATCGTAAATTCTTCTGTGGAGTGTGTCTGTGACACTCTGGCAATTTTTTAAAATTTAGAACACCCCTTTGGCATCCATCTTACTGTAGTAGGAGAAAAATTATTTTAATATACTTGTAGGAAAACAGGCTGAACTGGATGGACAGATGTCTTTTTTTCAGCCTTATAAACTATGTTATAAACTATGTTTAATATATAGTCCCCAGTTAGAGACTATATATTAGCCCATATATTTAACCCAGGACATACAAGCACCAAACTGTCACGCCGTGGCCCTTAACAACCTGACACAGAATTGACGAACACATGGAAAAAAACAGAAACAATGTTGGCTTCCTCCACCTACACCTCCAAGTCCGCCTCCTCCTCCACTCAAAATCAAATAAAGGATTGGCACACCACAATTGGATCTATAGGTGCTCGGTGATCGGGAAATTCCCCAAGTCCAAGATAAAGCTAAATCACGGCACTCAATAAGCAAGTTGCAATTAGAAGGATGCTTTATTCAGTTTCCACATTGTTATATGAGGCCAACGTTAACATTTCGGTCCTCCCGGACTCCTCCTCCACTCAGACCTCCACCTCCTGGCTCAAGATTATTATGTCTGATATTGGCAGAGTAGAGAAATATACTGGCCAGACTTCCCAAAATGGCTAAAAGTCACAAACAGAATTGACACATTTAAAAAAAAAAAAAGAAAAGAGTGTTGGCTTCTTGCTCCTCTTCCACCTACGTCGCCACATCCAGTTTGGGTCCCCATTGACTTAAAGTTCATTATGGGGTTCATTGTTCGGGGTCAAGTTCGGAACCTGAATCGAAATTTGAAATGAAGTTTGGCTGAACCCCTCGAACCTGGACATCCAGCGGTCTGCTCATCCCTAACCCCTATCATCTGTTCCTTAATAAAAGATTCATACTTACCTGTTCCCTGCCACTCCATTCCAGCTCCATGGATCTCGTTTGCTCCCAGATTTTTGTCTTCTGGCAAAGGTATGGATTTGGCCACATCCACCACTGCGGCCATTCACTGATTTCAGTGGTGATATGCTGCTTCATTTGGATTCCAGTTCTGTTGTTGTCTGTTCTGCTGGTGCTTGCACCAGAGCAGTTCTTTGCAGGTAGTGGCAACTTGTACTGGGACCTTCCAGGAGGTGTGACCAGTGAGCCCTTGGCGAAGTTCAACCCCACCACCAGGGGCTCTGTGAAGAACGATGCTCGCTGGCTCTCCGCCCTCTGGGGTTTGTCTGTGGTCTACCGGTGCACTTGGATCAGTGGTAATGCTACCACTATTGCCTAACTTGCTTATCCTTTACTGTCATGTTCATGTATTACATGTGTAATAAAGTACTCTGTTGGTTTACTAGTCTGTAATCTACCTGCCTGTGTTTCTGTTTGCATGACGTTCCGAAGGCCTGCCTGGTCCTCCGGAACGTGACACTGCTTTATTTTTGAGCAAGCCTGTTTGACATGTGTCCTGCTCTTAGACCCATTTGTCCACAAGGGACAAATCCCCATTTCAATTTTGCCTGAAATATTTGAGATGTCATTGATTCTGAATGGCAGTAATAGATGGATATAGAGATACATATTTTGTCAAAACAGGATCCGTTAACGATATGGGCCGAAACTTGTTAATAGATGCTCTCATTTGTTCCCAATGTGAATGGTATGTAGTGATAATATCTGATACATTTAATAGTGGCCTCCACAGTCCCCTCCTCCATTAACAGTGACCTCCACAGTGCCCTCCCCTTTAACTGTGACCTCCACAGCAGCTAGGGTGGCCCCTGGCTTCAACCCAGAAAGCCAGATCTCACCAACCATGTCCCCAAATGTGAAGTCACGCCCCCGGTCCCCGTGAAGCCACACCCCTAAACATAAAGCCACACACCCCGGCTCAGTGAAGACACAAAAAAGAAGAAGTTCCTGACCTGAAGGTGAGGTATGGACAGTCAGGTGCTTCTCTCCCCCTCAGTCAGCCACAGGGAGCCATGTCTGTGGGCTCCAGTGACTGACTAGGGGTGAGAGAAGCCTCAGTGAGTTGCTGCAGCTCACGCTTAGCACAATGCTGCTGTCTGAGCGTGAGCTACTGAAAAGGTTGACATCCCTGTGTCCATCCAGACACTGCACCATACGGAGGACAGGGAGCCAGAAAACCAGACTGCCTGGCCTAAAACCGGACGTCTGGCCACCCTAACAGCAGCCTGCCCCTAGGGTGGCCAGAGGTCCGGTTTTAGGCCGGACAGTCCAGCTTTCAGACTCCCTGTCCTCTGTCCGGCGCAGGGCCTGGACATGGATGTCCTTTTGAACAGCTCACTCTCAGACAGCAGCACTGTGCAGTCTGAGCATGAGCTGCAGGGAGAAAGTCACCCTCCAGCCCGCCCCTGCAGCTGACAGAAGAGGATTTTTACCTTCATTTTTTCCATCCCCGTCATCTGCAGAGTGGGAGGGGTCGTGGCCTGGCTTGGTCTTGGGCGTGGCTTACCAGGACCTGGTGGTGGGCTTTTAAGTCCTTCTTTTGAGGGTGGCCTGAATTATAGGTCCATTCCATGCTAATTTATGAGGAAATACAGTGGGTACTACTGAATGTTAAATTACTACTGAATGGTAAATATGTGAAATTTACATTATATTAGGTAATGATTGATGATGAATTAGTCTAAAACATAAGGTATATTTATGGTAACTGGAATACCCCTTTAACAGTGTCATCCACAGCGCTCTGCCCCTTTAAAGCAGACGTACAGCAGTGAAAAAAACTGGCTGAGTTGTTATGGAAACCTGGTGTGAAGCTGTGTGTACGGAGACTAACAGCCTGCGAGCTTCTATTGGCTGATAAGGGTCATGTGACAGGCTTCTATTGGCTAATGCATTTTTTGTGAATATCTCAGGAACGGTACGTCCTGGAGACCTGAGACCCGTTCTAAAACCTTCCCAGACACCTGATGTACCTGTGTGCCAAATTTCGTGATTGTAGCTGTGACAGCGCAGATTCCTTTAACGGACATACATACACTCAACTTTATATGTTAGATAAGTAGTAAAAAAAAAAACTATATAAATTTGGTATTGCCATAACTGTATCAATCCACAGAATAAAATAATCATAATATATTTGCCGCATACCCCATAAAAAATAAAAATAAAAAACACTGGACAGGATTGCCATTTTTACCTACTTTACTTCCACAAAAAATGTTACAAAAAGTGATCAAAAAGAGATATATACCCCAAAATGATACCAATAAAAACTACAGCCTGTCTCGTAAAAAACAAGTTGTCACACAGCTACATTGGTGAAAAAATAAAAAAGTTATGGACTTTTGTATATGGTGATGCAAAATATCATTTATTTTAAACACAAGTTATTTTATGCTGAAAAAGTGGAAAAACATAAAAAAATTATCTAAATTTGGTATCACCATAACCGCATCAACCCACAGAATAAAATTATCATTTCACATTTACATTCCAGCAAAATCTGCTCCCCGTTAACAATATGGCGCTCCTTTTCTTCTGTGCCCTGCCGTGTGCCCATACAGCAGTTTACGACCACATGTAGGGTGTTTCTGTAAACTGCAGCATCAGGTTAATAAATATTTAGGTTTGTTTGGCTGTTAACCCTTGCTGTGTTACAGGAAAAATTGATTAAAATGGAAAATCTGATAACAGAATGATATTTCCCCTCCATTTTGCCTTAATTTTTGTGGTATATCTAAAGAGTTAACAAAGCTTGTAAAATTAGTTTTGAATAACTTAGGGGGTGTAGTTTGTAAAATGAGGTCATTTATAGGCGATTTCTACTATGTAAGCCCCGAAAAGTGACTTTATAACTGAAATGGTCCTTAACCCATACGCTACTAGAGTTGTACATGTACGGCGCTGGAGCAATGTGTAAACATGGCGCCTGCTCGCACGTGCAGAGGGCGTCATAGCTGGCAGGTCTCTGCTGTTTCAAACAGCAGAGACCTACGGCTAATTATTGTGATCGGCACTAATGCCGATCACAGTAATTAAAGGCTTTAGATGCGGTGATCAAGTGAGATCACAGCATCTAAAGTGTCAAAAAGCTTGCGCTTCTGGGTCTCCTACCAACACCCCCTGTGGCTAATGAGGATGTCAATAGTTGCTTTAAATGTACCGAGCCTCGCTGACGAGGCTCACAGCATTCATACTGCAATTCTTATTTGGCCCACCAGATGGCAGGCCAACATAAGAAATGATCAATATATAGTAGTAAACTAATTTTAAAAATCCCTTATTGTTCAAAATTAAAAATTAAAAAAAATGATTTTATAGGCTCATATATGAGCTTCAAAATCATTCCAAAAAATAAATATGAAAAAAATATAAAAAATTTTTAAAGAATAAACGTTTAAATCACCCCCTTTCCATATAATGAATAAATACCTAAATAACAAAAAATATAAACATCATGGGTATCAACGTGACCAAAAATGTCCATACTATTAAAATATAAAAATATTTTTCCAATACAGCGAATGGCGTAATGAAAAAAGGGTCAAAGTGGCCAATTTGCCATTTTTTCTTTGCTTCTCTTACAAAAAAAAAACATTTTTGTTTTCAAAAATGCTTTATTACGTAAAAGTGAAACAAAAACAAAAAAATCATATTTGGTATTGTCGCATCCGTATCGACCTGCTCTTTAAAAACAACACATGATCTATCCTGGGAAAGCAATCAAAAATCATACATACCCCAAAATAGCATGTACAATACTGTCACCTCATCCTGTAGTTTGCAAAAGAGGGTCACTTTT
>ONZH01014934.1:0-18138 GCA_900303285.1 Rhinella marina | reverse complement strand
AGTCAGTAGCTGGAAGCAGTTTAGCACAGCGGTGGGGAAGCCGCAACAGGCTGTGCTGAAACTTATTTGCTTAGGTGACAAACAACACACCGCCACAGTGCTGTGGCAGGATATAAGGGACCAGGCTGAACTGTGGCTCTTGCCACTCAACCTACAACCAGGCGTGGTTGTGTCTGATAACGGCCGTAACTTGGTAGCCGTTTTGATGCTCGGCAAGCTCACACACATACTGTCACGCTCAGGTGTGGGGGGAAAACCAGACAGAGCGTAGAAGGGAAAGAAGATTAGGCCTGGAAACTAAGGAAGGAAGATGGACACCTCCTAAAGGAAACCTTGACTCTAATCCTGACTGACTACCAGTATGAACAGACCTCAAAGGTAGGCGAGTTCATACACAGGAACCTAAATCAAACTGACCCTATAGGACCCTGGAACTAATGACAGGAATGAGCCTGCCTGTTCCTCCAACAGGAAAGACAAACAGGAGTCTCCCTCAGGCCAAACAACTGCTTCAACTAAGTGGTTCAGTGGTTTCTCAAAACCTACACCAATTTGCCTGAGCTGCTGGTGAAGGTGCCCATTTCCGAAAGTCACCTACAGCTGCCGCCGGTCTGGCAACACTGCAGCAGTGCTTACACTTGCCAGCTTAATTAACGGTAGAAAAAATAGCAATGGATGTCAGGTATAAAGACTACAGAACGGTTCTAATGCACACGCTGTGCTTGTTGTATTAGCGTCAGGCACACTTGCGTTCTTTTTGCCCCAAATTAAAAAAAAATGCAGCCAGATACAACAATGGACTTTTGTGTCTTTTGAACAGAAATACTATCCCTGCCTAGCCAAATCGTATCCCTACACTATATGTGCCTCCTTTTGCAAATGTTATACAGCAGACGCAAAAGAGGTACTGTGGCCTTAATTAACATTAGAAAAAATAGCAACGGATGTCAGGTATATAGATTACAGAACGGTTCTAATGCACACGCTGTGCACATGGTATTAGCGTCAGGCACACTTGGGTTCTTTTTGCCCAAAATTTTTGAAAAAATGCAGCCAGATATGACAATGGCCTTTTGTGTCTTTTGAACAGAACTACTAGCCCTGCCTAGGCAAATCCTACACCCTACACTATATGTGCCTCCTTGCGCAAATGTTATACAGCAGACGCAAAAGAGGTACTGCGGCCTTAATTAACATTAGAAAAAATAGCAACGGATGTCAAGTATATAGACTACAGAACGGTTCTAATGCACACGCTGTGCACGTGGTATTAATGTCAAGCACACTTGCATTCTTTTTGTCCCAAATTTTTTTAAAAAATGCAGCCAGATATAACAATGGACTTTTGTGTCTTTTGAACAGAACTACCAGCCCTGCCTAGCCAAATCCTATCCCTACACTATATGTGTCTCCTTGTGCAAATGTT
The DNA here is from genome assembly GCA_900303285.1 of Rhinella marina. NCBI lineage: Eukaryota > Metazoa > Chordata > Amphibia > Anura > Bufonidae > Rhinella > Rhinella marina. The sequence goes on along the minus strand of ONZH01014934.1, from coordinate 16,712 downwards.
ATACAGCAGACGCAAAAGAGGTACTGAGGACGTAATTAAGGGTAGAAAAAATAGCAATGGTTGTCAGGTATATAGACTACAGAACGGTTCTAATGCACATGCTTTGCACGTGGTATTAGCGTCAGGCACACTTGTGTTCTTTTTGCACCAAAATTAAAAAAAGCAGCCAGATATAACAATGGACTTTTGTGTCTTTTGAAAAGAACTACTAGCCCTGCCTAGCCAAATCCTATCCCTACACTATATGTGCCTCCTTGCGCAAATGTTATACAGCAGACGCAAAAGAGGTACTGCGGACGTAATTAACAGCAGAAAAAATAGCAAAGGATGTCAGGTATATAGTATTCAGAGAGTAATACACCATGCACCAGCTGCGCAGGTGGATTTAATGTCAGGTCAACTTGTGCAATTTTTAACCCCTTAGAAAATATATATATATATATATATATTGCAGCCAGATATAATAGCCCTTAAAAGGGCTTTTGGGTCTTTTCAAAAGAAATACTATCCTTTCCTAGCGTTCTTCTCTCCCTACACTATCTGTCCCTCCTTGCAGCAGCTCTCCCTGACTCGGTATGAGCCGGTCACATTTCACCGGGTGCTTAATAGCACTCGATGACGCGTTCCCGGCCATCCAATCAGCGTAATGCCAGTAGCAAACATGGCTACTGGCATTACAGTGAATGCCAGTACCTCCCCGCACGCTAATTGGCTAATTAGCCTTCAGGGAGGGGACTCGAGCATGGCAGCCGAACACTGATTGGACCCGAGATCCGCCATGTTCGGCCGAATACCAAACTTTTCAAAAAATTTGCTGAATAGCACATTATCAAATCTCAGTAAGTTTCTTATCTGTAGTGTACATGAATTTTACAACTTTTTGCTGTTTTTCACTATTCTTGCAACTTTTTAAGGTTGGTAAATGGGTGTTGTTAGCTATGTTGACAGATTTATCAACTGAAACTCTTTAAAAAGAGCTGTCTTACTCCAGTTTTGAGGTGGCATAGAGGAACTGGAGTAACACCTCTAGACAAAAGTTTTACGCTTAAATAAAGATGCACTAATTTCATCAAACAATGTGCAATAGTTGCTAACTTTGGTACAAATTATGGCAGCACAGACCCAATTAAAACTGATTTTAAAAAATCCCCTCAAGATATATTTTCCCGCAGTGTTTACATTTATAATTATGCTTTTCAATGCTTTACAAACTACATGCAAATATTGTTTGCTTAAATGGTAGGATTTCCTTAATACATTGCATTACAATGAAAACAGCTGGCATGCATATTGTCAGATAGATCTGTAACAAATTTAAAGGGGTTTTCTGAGACTTAAATACTGATGACTAGAGATGAGCGAGCATGCTCGTCCGAGCTTGGTGCTCGTTCGAGCATTACGGTACTCGTAAGTGCTCGATGCTCGGACGAGTATCTCGCCATGCTCGAGGAAATGGCATCTCCCGCATTTTGAATTTTTGGTGCCTATAAACGCAGCCAATCACAAGCCAGGAGACTCTGCGGTACACCCAGCATCACGTGGGGCCCTTACATGTCGATAGCAGGGGTTGGCTGGCCTGATCAGGTGACCCTGGAATATACTAGTGACTGCCCGCGGTGCTCGGCTCAGATGCTGTCTGGATGTCGTTAGGGACAGATCTGCTGCGTTTCAGGGAGAGTGTTAGGGCCTGGATTTAGTTCTCTGTTAGGCAGGAGTGATATCAAAAGAACCTAACAGCCCTTCTAAGGGCTACAAGACACTTTTTTTTGTCTCTGGGCTGGCTGGCACTAGTAGTGCAGCTATCGCCATATATAACCCTTTTTTTTTTAATTGTTCTATCTCAGTGTGGAACCATTCTGTGTGTCACAGTTCAGCTGTCCACTCACCATAAACCACAATCCGTATTTCCTGTCCAGGTGACCTATACTGTACGTCACGTAATTAAAAAAAGGTCTTTTGCTCTCACTGATACAGCTACATTAGAAAAATCTGAGTACAACATTTTTCTGGGTTGCAGTCAAAATAGCCACAGTCAGCAGGGGCTGAGTTTGCTCTCTGATATTTTCTGCACGTCACGTTAAAAAAAAAATATATATAAAAAAAAATTTAAAAAAATAGTTTTTTGTTGTTTTATCTCAGTGATACAAATCCATTTCATACAGCTGTGTGGAACCATTCTGTGTGTCACAATTCAGCTGTCCACTCACCACAAACCACAATCCGTATTTTCTGTCCAGGTGACACATTCTGTACGTCACGTAATTAAAAAAGTTATTTTGCTCTCTCTGATACTGCTACATTAGAAAAATCTCTGTGCAACATTTGTCTGGGTTGCAATTCAGCAGACCAAGTCTGCCAAATCTAATAGTTTCAGTGTAATTGCTCCATACTGCACGGTATGTAATAACATACATAATTTTGCTCTAACTTATCCACCTATATATTAACTTGTTCAGATTGAACAAGTTTGTCGGTTTCAGTACAGCAGGCCCATTTTTTTTTTGTACATATAATACACTTATATACAGAAAATGTTAAACCCCAGGGCTAAGGGTCGAGTACGAGGACGTGGGCATGGGCATTCAATTACTGCAGGGGGCAGAGGCCGTGGTCCTGGGCAGGATGAGACAGTACCTGCTGATGAGGGAGCAGGGCAACGCAGCAGAGCTACACTCCCTAGCTTCATGTCTCAACTTACAGGGACACGTGGTAGAGGACTGTTGAAACCACAACAGTGCGAACAGGTGATGTCGTGGATTGCGGACAATGCTTCAAGTAATTTATCCATCAGTCAGTCTTCCACGCAGTCCACCCACGTTACCCAAGGGAGCACTCCTCTGGCTCCTCCACCTCAACCTCCTTCCCCCCAGTCTTCCCCCTCCCAGGAAAATTTGGAATGCGATCCGGCATACTCTGAGGGACTGTTTTCTGGACCCTTCCCAGAGTCACAAACCACTTCTCAGGTTGCTGCTGACCTCTTTCCCGATGCCCAAGTTTTCCAACTGTCGCAGTCTGTGGGTGATGATGATGACATTGTTGACTTAGTGGAAGAAGTGTGTAAAGAGGTGTCGGACGATGAGGAGACACGGTTGTCAGACAGTGGTGAAGTTTTTGTCAGGGCAGGAAGTCCGAGGAGGGAGCAGACTGAGGAATCGGAGGATGACGAGATGACTGACCCAAGCTGGGTTGATAAGCCGAGTGAAGACAGTGCTTCTGAGGCGGAGGCGAGTGCTGCACCAGAACAGGTTGGAAGAGGCAGTGGTGTGGCCAGAGGGAGAAGCAGGGCCAGAGCTGGTGCATCAGCAGCAACTGTTTCACGTAGTGAAGTTCCCGTGGAGAGGCCTAGATGTTCGCAAGTCTGGAGGTTCTTTAAAGAAAGTGAGGATGACCGACGGACTGTGGTGTGCAACCTGTGCCACACCAGGATCAGCAGGGGTGCCACCACTACTAGCCTAACCACCACCAGCATGCCCAGGCATATGAGTGCTAAACACCTCACTCAATGGAACCAAGGCCGTTCACCTCCTGCGGGTCCCACCACTGCTCCTTCCCCTGTGTCACTCGCTGCCTCTGCTAGTCAAACCCCTGCCCAGGACCCCGGCACGAGCGCCTCCTGCCGGAAAACCACACCTTCGCCTACACGATTCTCCACAGCGTCCACCAATGTGTCCCTGCGCAGCGTTCAGCTGTCTTTACAGCTGACGCTGGAGCGCAAGAGGAAATACAGTTCCACCCACCCACATGCCCAAGCCCTCAATGTCCACATTTTCAAATTGCTGAGCCAGGAGATGCTGCCCTATAGGCTGGTAGAGACCGAGGCCTTTCGCAATCTCATGGCGGTGGCTGCCCCTCGGTATTCGGTCCCCAGCCGCCACTATTTTTCCCGATGTGCCATCCCAGCCCTACACCAGCACGTGTCACAGAACATCATCCATGCCCTGACCAACGCTGTTTCTGAGAAGGTCCACCTAACCACGGACACGTGGACAAGTGCTGCCGGGCAGGAATACTATATATCACTGACGGCACATTGGGTTAACTTGGTGGAGGCTGGGACCAAGTCTGACCCTTGGGCCGCTCATGTACTGCCCACACCGAGGATTGCGGGGCCTACCTCGGTCACGGTCTCTCAGACATACTATGCCTCCTCCTCCGACCCCTCCTCCTCCGAATTACCATCCATGGGCCCGGCGCCTTCAGTCGGTAGCTCTAGGTGCAGCAGCAGTGCCGTGGGTAAGCGCCAGCAGGCGGTGCTCAAACTGCTGAGCTTAGGTGACAAAAGGCACACCTCCCAAGAGCTGTTACAGGGCATCACGGCGCAGACCGATCTGTGGCTGGCACCGCTGAACCTCAGGCCAGGCATGGTTGTGTGTGACAACGGGCGTAACCTGGTGGCGGCTCTGCAACTCGGCAGACTGACACATGTGCCATGCCTGGCCCACGTGTTCAATCTCATAGTTCAGCGGTTCCTCAATACATACCCCAATCTGTATGATTTGCTCACCAAGGTGCGCCGCATCTGTGCGCGTTTCTGCAAGTCGACCACAGATGCTGCCACTCTCAGGGCAGCGCAGCGCTGCCTACAACTGCCCGCTTACCGACTCTTGTGCGTCGTGCCCACAAGATGGAATTCGACATTAAACATGTTATCCAGAGCTCACCAGCAGCGCAGAGCGATTGTAGACTGCCAGATGTCAACTTCCACCGGAACTGGTAGTCAGGTCACTCAGATTCCTCAAGTCTACAATGAGGAGTGGATGTGGATGTCTGATATCTGCCAGGTGTTGAGCAACTTTGAGGAGTCAACACAGATGGTCAGCGGCGATGCCGCCATTATCAGCCTCACCGTCCCGCTGCTTTGCCTGTTGAAAAACTCACTCCTCAGCATGAAGTCGGAAGCTTTGCGCTTGTCACAAGAGACGGTGGAGGAAGATACGTCGCTTGATAGCCAGAGCACCCTCCGGTCTGTTTCTCAGCGCGTATCGGAGGAGGGGGATGAGGATGAGGAGGAAGAGGAGGAGAATGTCGGCGAGACAGAAGATGGTACCAGTGCTCAGTCCTTCTTAACTCTTGAGCGTGCATGGGCTGAAGAGGAGGACTTGGAGGAGGAGGAGGAGGAAATGGAGAGTCAGGCCAGTGAGGAGAGGGAATTCTTGCGTGTTGGGACTCTGGCGCACATGGCAGACTTCATGTTAGGCTGCCTATCCTGTGACCTTCGCGTTAGAAGCATTTTTTCAAACACCGATTACTGGGTGTTCACTCTCCTGGACCCACGGTACAAGCAGAACCTTTCCACTCTCATCCCTGTAGAGGAAAGGAGTATTAGAGTGAATCAATATCAACACAAGCTGGTGCACAAGCTGAAACAATCCTTCCCATCTGACGCCGCTAGCGGCAGAGGGCGTGGTTCTGTGGGCCAAGTAGCGGGGGAGAGGAGGCGAGCAGGCAGCTTGTCCAGCACTGGCTGGGGAACACTCTCCAAGGCCTTTGCCAGTTTTATGTCACCCCAGCAAGACACTGTCACCTGTCACCAGTCTAGTCAGAGTAGGGGTGAGCTTTACAGAAAGATGGTGAGGGAGTACCTAGCTGACCATACCAACGTCCGGACCGATTACTCTGCTCCATACAACTATTAGGTTTCAAAGCTGGACACGTGGCCTGAACTTGCGCTGTACGCCTTGGAGGTGCTGGCCTGCCCTGCCGCTAGCGTGTTGTCAGAGCGGGTATTCAGTGCAGCTGGTGGCATAATCACCGATAAGCGTACACGCCTGTCAACTGACAGCGCTGACAGGCTGATGCTTATTAAAATGAACAAAGCCTGGATTTCACCGAAATTCAAATCTCCTCCGGGAGAAAGCAGCTAAAGATTAACATTACTTATGTATCCGATTCCTCTTCTCTACTCCTCCTACTCCTCCTCCTCCTTGTCGTCTTTGCCTAACGCTGACCCAAAAACGCAATTTTTTAGAGGTCCAACTGGCACTCTTTTACCACAATTTTTCCGGAGGGCCACCTACAGGCCCGCACTCTAAACAATTTTTCCGGAGGTCCACCTACAGGCCCTCTCTCTAAAGAATTTTTCCGGAGGGCCCACTACAGGCCCTCTCTCTAAAGAATTTTTCCGGAGGTCCACCTACAGGCCCTCTCTCTAAACAATTTTTCTGTAGGGCCCCCTACAGTCCCTCTCTCCAATTAATTTTTCTGGAGGTCCACCTATAGGCCCTCTCTCTAAACAATTTTTCCGGAGGTCCACCTACAGGCCCTCTCTCTAAACAATTTTTCCAGAGGTCCACCTACAGGCCCTCTCTCTAAACAGTTTTTCCGGAGGGCCACCTACAGGCCCTCTCTCCAATCAATTTTTCCACAGGGCCACATAATGCGATAGACGGGAATAGAACCTGGGTCAACTGCTTGGGAAGCAGCTATGCTCACCACTTTACCACCAACAGCCACAGCAACTGATAAGAACAGATACTAAACTTGATGTAAGCCAACATTTCGACAATCGATAACCCGAAAAGGGTCCGCCGTCGAGCCCGGCGGTCGGCCACCCTGAGCATTTCTCAAGGAGACAGCCTCCAGGCCCTCAACGGCCACATACAGGGCCACACTAAATTTTTTATGTGCTCTACCTGCTACCGTCGTGTAGCTCGGTCACTCTGACCGAGTCTGACCCTGGGTCCGCTCATGTACTGCCCACTTGGAAGATTGCGGGGCCTACCTCGGTCACGGTTTCTCAGACTTACTATGCCTCTTCCTCCAACCCCTCCTCCTCCTTCGAATTACCATCCGTGCTTCACCTCCTGCTACCTCAGTCTAACTCGGTCACTCTGTTGTCACCGCCATGCTGCATCAGGCTAAATTTTTGGATGGCTCACCTGCTACCTCATCTAACTTGGTCACTTGTTGGTGTCACCGCCATGCTGTGTCAGGCTTATGCCTGCATCGTGTGGCTGGGGATAGGAGAGCAGTGCCAGCATGGGCATGGGTGATGGACCTTTGTTGCACCTAGTTGGCTTCTTCCCTAACATGTGATGGGCATGTGCCTCACCTTTCTTGGTCTGGGAGAGCACAATTGCCATGAGGGTAACCACCAGGCTGTTGCAGGAGAATTTGGGGTAATGGTGGGATTAGGCTGTTTCCTGTCCATTTCCGTGGTGTTTCCATCATTTTCTGAGGTTTCCAGGTTTTCACCCAGCCTTCCCTAGGCAGAGCCTTGGTCCCCTGAAAAAAATGCTTGAGTCTCCCATTGACTTCAATGGGGTTCGTTACTCGAAACGAGCACCCGAGCATCAGGAAAAGTTCATCTCGAATAACGAGCACCCAAGCATTTTAGTGCTCGCTCGTCTCTACTGATGACCTATTATCTGTATAGATCATTAGTGTCTGTTTGTGGGGGTCCGACACACAGGACCCCTACCGATCAGCTGTTTGAGAAGGCAACGGCACTCGCTATAGCACAATAGTTTTCTTGCAGCTTTCCCTAAATCCAGTGACGACACATTCATTGGTTACATGGCCTATGCACACTTCAGCCCTATAGAAGTGAATGGGGCTGAGCTGCGATACCAAGCACTGTTGCTATACAATGGACAGCGATGTGCTTGGTGAACACAGAGAAGGTACTGATGATCACAGGAGTGCCGACACCTTCTCAAATAGCTGATTAGCGGGGGTCCCGGGTGTCAGACCCCACTAATCAGATACCGATGACCTATTCAGAGGATAGGTCGCCAGTATTTATATCTCAGAAAACCCTTTTAATGCACTATTCTGCATTGGGTCACCACACAATGTCCAAACAAAAACATGCAATTGAACCAGATTACCCTGAACGTCTAATCCGCCCTCTTTGTTGGCTCCAGCGAGTGCAGCGAGTCCTGGCGTGGACGCTCCAAACATTAACGATTGTTAAAAAAAAAAAAAATTGCTGTCCGCGAGCCAACCTCCTTTGTAAGATAAAACTTCCTTTTATTTGGTCAAGTTAAAAAATCCATACAGCAGACTTTTCTCCATCATGCATAAAAACCAACATGTTTCAACCATAAAAGGTCTTAATCATGGTCTTCAAACATTTATTCCCAGGTGGCAAATGACCAAAGCATACAAAGTGCATTCAGGACACAGAAACAGCAAAGAACAGTGGAAAATTTCAGAAGAAGTCGGTAGAACTCTTTTTCAGAATTTGTTTAAGCTAGGAAATGTAATTTACTTACAAAGTTGCTCAACTTTGTATTCAGAATAATTGATAAATAGTAAAATTATACACTTTCAGTAAGGTTAATTGTGTAAAAGATGAACACTGCATTTAAAAAGAGGGACATTTCAAAAGTAAAAAGGGCAACAGGCATTTGGATCAAAAGTAAATACTGTTCATCCAAAATAAGGACATATGAGGTATGTCTGGTAGGTGACATGGGAAAATATTGATCTTTTTGTGCAAAACTATGTAATCTGTAATTGGTGGAATTCGGTCCAAAATTTAGGAAAACTTCAATTCTTAATGAAGTTGAATTTCCTCATGTTTCGTGGTAGTGAATCAGGTTTTCCTAAAACAGTGGCTGCACATACTACAACGCGAAAGTAAGAAGCCCGGGAGCGTGAGATCACCCATAATGCCGTGAAATCAGCCAATCTGCAGATAGCCATCCCCTGTGATGTCACAACCCTATAAAACCCTTATCCTACATGGTCGCCTCCATTTCACTATGAGCTGAGAATAGGGAGAGATATGGCAAGCTCTCATCCGCTAGGGACATTGTTGCTGAAAATTGTTTTAAAAAGAAATATTGGGGATTGAGAGTGCAGGGAGATTGAAGAGAGAGTTTTTGAGAGTGTAGGGAGAAGGCAGGGAAACCGCACGTTGAGCGTAATCGCCAGATGCATCACGTTCTAGTGCACCCACATTTAAAGTTAATGCCTTATTTTAGTGATACAGTTATCCATATTCCAGGATGGTGTAATTTTTGGACCTGTACCTATACATATGTGCAGTGGAGTGAAATTGATTACGGTGAATGCCTTCTTTTAGCTGCCTTACATAGCATCAGTATGACACCATGGTTAACTTGCTTCTTCTGTCACCCCTGTAATGCCCCATGACCATTTTTCTGTCTTCTTTTATCAGTTTGTTGAATCCAAATGCCGGTCACCTGCTGCGTCACAAGGTACTCTTCATATGTAGATTCAGGATGCAAGGGTTAAAGGTAATTATAACTTTAATTACTAGGTAAAATGTATATAGTGATCAACTATTTTATCTCCATGTGGCCCCTTTATGTAATTCTCATACAAAAGGGGCATTTTCAGGAGATCGCAGGCCGCAAGAGCAATAATTTACACATTGTGTCACACACCTAACTATCCAAACCCCAGAGCAACAACAAACACTGTTAGACTAACATATTATATGGCAACTACTAGTTTTCAGGCTCCTGTCCCTTATGTTTGATCCATCTAACATGTTTAATTCATCTGGTTTTAACTCAAATGCGTTATTAAAGCGAAATACCATCCGGTTCATAGTATATATTTGTATAGTTTTTGATTGTACACTTGGAATATGGAAATCATTCTTTTTTCAAATGGATTCATGTCTACAGTGTTTAAAAATAATTTCTGTTCTTTCAGTAGTTTTATATCTGACAGAACAGAGCCATTTACAATTTTAATGAGTACATTTTTATATTTATTCTCAGTCTGTTTTTAAAAGTTCTTCATTGTTTGTATTGTTTTCAGAGCATATAGTATGGGCACCATTTTTGGTTTTGCATCTTCATGTTTTCCTCCCAAAATTCGAATTGCCATAACTTTTTAAACTTTCTATTCTTATAGCCATATGAGGATTAAATTGAAAAAAAAAAAAAAATACTAGTCATCTTTTTTTAAATAAAAACCTTAGAAAAAAAATCCAAATTTTCTTTGCATTACTTTTTTTTTTTTACTATTTAAAAAAAAACAACCTTTCTTTGCATTACCATTTTCTGACAGCCAGGTAGGGGGAGGTAAAAGTGACAAAAAATGGTGAATCATGTTCTTTATTTTTTTTTTCTGTTTACAATGATCAACACACATGAAATTTTTATTAATAATTTCATAATTCAGACATTTTCGGACACGGCAATCTCTAATTTTTTTTGTTTACATATTTTTATATGTAAAATTGAAAAGGGGATGATTTAAACTTTTAATTTTTTAGTTTTTTTTTTTTACTTTTATAATGACAACTTTTAACCATCTTAGGGGTGCTATTAGAGTGAGATCTATTAGAGTGAATAGCATTTTCACAAAGCTTTAAAAGTGTCCATGCTGCCATGATAACTAGTGTTGAATGAATCAAAGTGTCCGAAGTGGACTTTGATTTGAATTTCAGGGAAAATTCAATTCGCCGCCAAGTCAAATTTCCTTGTGCTTCGTGGTAATGAATGAAAGTTCCTTGAAATCGGGTAAAAAAAATTATACTCACCGCCATCTTGATTGAAGAACCCACGCAAAATCTCCTGTGCGATTATGAATGACATCACCACGCCGTCCGACATGATGACATCATCACATGCTGCAGGAGTTTTCGCACTGGGCAAGACGGATGAAGTAAGTATGATTTTATTTATTTATTTTTTTATTATAGATCTTAATATTAACCTTTAGGATACCATAGGTTTTTTCATTTTTTGCATTTTCATTTTTCTTCCCTATCTTCCTTGAGCCATAAGTTTTATTTTTTCATTCACATAGCTGTATGAGGATTTATTTTTTCTTGTACTTTCTAATGCCACCATTTAATATAGCATGCAATGTACCGTTTTATGGGTTTTGTTCCCACGGTGTTCTGTTTGCTGCAAAACTGACCTGTGCCCTTCATTCTCTGGGTCTGTACGATTACAACAATACCACTTTTTTATAGTTATATCTACTGAGATGTGTGGGGGCAGAGGATGCCGGCAAGAAACCCAGAAGCGTGAGCTTTTGCATTTTTTCCACCTTTCTAGATGTTGTGATCTCACTTAATCACAGCATATAAAGGCTTTAATGACCGCAATTGGCATTATTGTCAGTTGTGATCATTAGCCATGGGTCTCTGCTATTTGAAACAGAGTAGGCCCGCCGGCCATGGTGCCCACTGCATGCGTGAGTGGGCAACATGTTTGTACTTCTCTCCAGCTCCATATATGTACAGCACTGGTAGTAATTGTAAATCTGTTCAGCGAGTCTGTGGAAAGAAATAAAGAATTGTTACGGTCTTATACATTGTAAAGACAGGTAGGGTTACAATAGTCCCCCTCCCTCCAAGCACCTAGGGTCATAATAGTGACATGTACCCACTCCTGCTTGCATGATCACCGCCATACAATTGAGAATCACCGTCTCAGGGCACCTCGTGTTGGATTCCACCTGATGTCTTGATCTATTGATTCCAAAGGAAATCTGGTGGATGGGGTAAGACTGTTCCAATTAATTTCATGAATTCAGTAATAGTTGGATATGCTTGTTTGAGTAATGACCGGTGGCATCTAATTATCTGGTATATTTTGGGCATAATTAGGTGGTATGTGGTGACATATGTTAATCTGTCACGATTGTCTTTGGTGTGCGTAGTATATTCTTCAATTTGGGACATGGTGATTTCACTGCATGCCCACTCTATTGTCACTTGTTGTCATTTATATGTCACTTATATGTCACTCCCCCTCCCCTTCCTTTGTTTTATATTTAATCATGGTTGTGTTGTATTTTATATAATATTGTGCTCACATATATTGTTTTCATGTCCTTATCATTCCAACTCTGTATTATAGTCCTTGAGTTCGATTCTGGCACTTATTTTGCCCTCCCTGGGCTTCCATAGTACGCTTTGGCTAGTGAAGTGCATCGCTATCCAAGCTTCACTTTGGTTCCGATGCGCTTCCGGCTCGCGTGCCTTACCTCTGGTCTCCTGCGTGACGATCCCTGTAAGGTGGATTCAATTAGGTAATTGTTAACAGCTTAGTGCTGTTCTATTTAAAGTAGAAATAGAGTTTTATTACACATTCCCCTGGAAGAAGCCTTGTGATGAAACGGCGTCAGGAGGAGGACGCCGCCATGCCGGTCTGTGTACCCCTATGCTGGTTTTTTCTCACTCTTTGGTTGTCTTTTTGTTATGGTGATTTTTGCTATACTTATAGTCATTCTTTTTTAGGTTTATTATGCCCTATTTTGACTTATAATATCTGTGGGTGCTCTGAATGTGTACATACCATAGGACATGCAGTGCCACAGACTCATTCCCCATGGCTGATTGATAGTTGTTTTATACAGCTTGTAGTGGTCACGTGACTCGCACGGTGGTGCCCTTGTTTTTTCCTCATCTTGCTGCTTTACACCTCCATCTGTTATGTTTTATTCATAATTCTATGTCATTATCATGTAGTTACAATCTACTATTTTTAATCAATAAAGTATTTTCATAAAAAAAAACAAAAACAAAAACATTTTTTGTGTGGATCACACTTTCGCTATTTCCCACACTACGGACTTGTATAGCGCCGCTTTCTTTAGGTGTTGTCATGGTGATTTTAAGTAGAGTGTCAGGATAGCTTCTTTGTAGAAATTTGTTGGTCATGTCGGTGAGCCTCTGTTCTCTCATTAGGGGGAGAACAGACGCTCACCGACACGTTTGGTGATTTACTGTGGAAAAATTATGATAAAAATATCTGGATCAGAAATCCTTTTGATGTCTTTGTAAAGGATAATAAATTATATATTTATTATAACATTGGAGTGCAGCAATTTTTCTCTTTACTTGATACATTAACCACCTGGTCATTTCACTAGCACCAACACGAATGTGACTGAGTGTGCAGTCTACATGTCTACATGTACTGGTATTCTGACCCTGCTTGGACCTTGACCTCTGATTCTTGGCTGATGATTTGGATCCTGATGTGCCCTCCTGGTTCTGACTTCTGGCTTGGTATCGTTTCTGATTCTGGCTTGCTCAGTTTTTTACTCTGTCTTATTGGTTCTGCTTTGGCTTACATTGGTCTCTCCAGGTTTCTTAGCGTGGTCGTCTATCTGTCTCTACATTCTATCTTCCGTATAGGCCCCCGCACTTATCTAGGAAGGGACTGTCGACCAGTCGTGGGTTGCTGCCTAAGGCGAATCGTGCAAGTAGGTAGGGACAGTGGGACAATTAGCTCAGCTCCCTACTGAGACACACATTTTTTCCTGCACAGCAGCACCCAAGTCAATGTGCAGGGAAAACTTTGAAAGTGATGCAGTGCTAAATTACATAGTTCTGTTTCTTCTTCAATCTAAAGATCATAGAGGTTCCAGTTGTATCGCCACCAACCATAAAATTATGTAAAATCCTAGTGATTTGTCACGGCTTTATCAGATGAACATTATCATTTCAGAATGTTTCAGTGAGATGGTCACTGAATGGCTCAATAGTCATTTACTATTGCTACAATGTAAACTTTATATTTTTAGACTTTATACTACAGCTTAGGCAATGATTTATGGTACAGAAATGCTTGAGTAAAAGCACTTCATAAAGCTAATTATTTCTTTCAATTACATTCCTTCTAGACCAGCTGCATTCCCTGAAATATTACATAGAGAATAAAAGATGATGCAAACAAGGCACCTTTTCGCTAGCAACATGGACCACGGAAGAATCCCAACTTCATTGTTAAACTCATGCAGTGTGTCATCATTACTTATGTTACAAGTAGAGATGAGCGAGCATACTCGTCCGAGCTTGGTGCTCGTTCGAGTATTAGGGTACTTGTAAGTGCTCGCTGCTCGGACGAGTATCTCGCCATGCTCGAGGAAATGGCAACTTCTGCATCGTGCTTTTTTGGCACCTATAAACACAGCCAATCACAAGCCAGGAGACTCTACGGTACACCCAACATCACGTGGGGCCCTTACATGTCGATAGCAGGGGTTGGCTGGCCTGATCAGGTGACCCTGGAATATACTAGTGACTGGCCGCGGTGCTCGGCTCAGATGCCGTCTGGATATCGTTAGGGATAGAGCTGCTGCCTTTCAGGGAGAGTGTTAGGGCCTGCTACTGGCACAAGTAGTGCAGCTGTCGCCATATATAACCCCCCTTATTTTTTTTTATGTTATATCTCAGTGATACAAATCCATTGCACACAGCAGTGTGGAACCATTCTGTGTGTCACAGTTCAGTAGACTCACTATTTTCTGTCCAGGTGACACTTTCTGTACGTCACAGAATACAACCAAGTCATTTGCTACCTGTCACGTATATAGATTGATCCTAAAAATCTCTGTGCGACATTTGTCTGGGTCGCAGTCTAAATAGCCACCGTCAGTAGGGTGCCAGTCAGCTCTACCATAGTTTCTGCATGTCACGTTCCAAAAAAAACAAAAATCCAAAACAAAATATACAAAAAAATGAGTTTTTTTGTTGTTTTAGCTCAGTGATACAAATCCATTTCACACAGCTGCGTGTAACCTTTCTGTGTGTCACAGTTCAGCACACTCGCTCCAATCCGTATATTCTGTCCAGTTGACACTTTCTGTACGTCACAGAATACAACCAAGTCATTTGCTACCTGTCACGTATATAGATTGATCCTAAAAATCTCTGTGTGACATTTGTCTGGGTCGCAGTCTAAATAGCCACCGTCAGTAGGGTGTCAGTCAGCTCTACCATAGTTTCTGCACGTCACGTTCCAAAAAAAAAAAAAACTAAAAAAAAAAATATAAAAAAAATATTTAAAAAAATTAGTTTTTTTGTTGTTTTAGCTCAGTGATACAAATCCATTTCACACAGCTGCGTGTAACCTTTCTGTGTGTCACAGTTCAGCACACTCTCTCCAATCCATATATTCTGTCCAGGTGACACTTTCTGTATGTCACAGAATACAACCAAGTCATTTGCTAACTGTCACATATATAGATTGATCCTAAAAATCTCTGTGCGACATTTGTCTGGGTCACAGTCTAAATAGCCACCGTCAGTAGGGTGTCAGTCAGCTCTACCATAGTTTCTGCACGTCACGTTCCAAAAAAAACAAAAATCCAAAACAAAATATAAAAAAAAATTTGTTTTTTTGTTGTTTTAGCTCAGTGATACAAATCCATTTCACACAGCTGCGTGTAACCTTTCTGTGTGTCACAGTTCAGCACACTCGCTCCAATCCGTATATTCTGTCCAGGTGACACTTTCTGTACGTCACAGAATACAACCAAGTCATTTGCTACCTGTCACGTATATAGATTGATCCTAAAAATCTCTGTGCGACATTTGTCTGGGTCGCAGTCTAAATAGCCACCGTCAGTAGGGTGTCAGTCAGCTCTACCATAGTTTCTGCACGTCACGTTCCAAAAAAAACAAAACTAAAAAAAAAAATATAAAAAAAAATATAAAAAAAAAATTAGTTTTTTTGTTGTTTTAGCTCAGTGATACAAATCCATTTCACACAGCTGCGTGTAACCTTTCTGTGTGTCACAGTTCAGCACACTCTCTCCAATCCATATATTCTGTCCAGGTGACACTTTCTGTATGTCACAGAATACAACCAAGTCATTTGCTAACTGTCACATATATAGATTGATCCTAAAAATCTCTGTGCGACATTTGTCTGGGTCGCAGTCTAAATAGCCACCGTCAGTAGGGTGTCAGTCAGCTCTACCGTAGTTTCTGCACGTCACGTTCCAAAAAAAAAAAAAAATTCAAAACAAAATATAAAAAAAAATAGTTTTTTTGTTGTTTTAGCTCAGTGATACAAATCCATTTCACACAGCTGCGTGTAACCTTTCTGTGTGTCACAGTTCAGCACACTCGCTCCAATCCGTATATTCTGTCCAGGTGACACTTTCTGTACGTCACAGAATACAACCAAGTCATTTGCTACCTGTCACGTATATAGATTGATCCTAAAAATCTCTGTGCGACATTTGTCTGGGTCGCAGTCTAAATAGCCACCGTCAGTAGGGTGTCAGTCAGCTCTACCATAGTTTCTGCACGTCACGTTCCAAAAAAAACAAAACTAAAAAACAAATATAAAAAAAATATTAAAAAAAATTAGTTTTTTTGTTGTTTTAGCTCAGTGATACAAATCCATTTCACACAGCTGCGTGTAACCTTTCTGTGTGTCACAGTTCAGCACACTCGCTCCAATCCGTATATTCTGTCCAGGTGACACTTTCTGTACGTCACAGAATACAACCAAGTCATTTGCTACCTGTCACGTATATAGATTGATCCTAAAAATCTCTGTGCGACATTTGTCTGGGTCGCAGTCTAAATAGCCACCGTCAGTAGGGTGTCAGTCAGCTCTACCATAGTTTCTGCACGTCACGTTGCAAAAAAACAAAACTAAAAAAAATATTTCAAAAAATTAGTTTTTTTGTTGTTTTAGCTCAGTGATACAAATCCATTTCACACAGCTGCGTGTAACCTTTCTGTGTGTCACAGTTCAGCACACTCACTCCAATCCGTATATTCTGTCCAGGTGACACTTTCTGTACATCACTTAAACCAGACTGAACAAGTTTGGGGGTTTCAGTACACCAGGCCCCTTTATTTTATTTTTTTTATATCATACACTTGTATACAGAAAATGTTGAACCCCAGGGCTAAGGGTCAAGGACGAGGGCGTGGGCATTCAATTACTGCAGGGGGCAGAGGCCGTGGTCCTGGGCAGGGTGAGACAGTACCTGCTGATGAGGGAGCTGTGGAACACCACAGAGCTACA
>ONZH01014933.1:0-28584 GCA_900303285.1 Rhinella marina | reverse complement strand
ATTATTATTATATTATTATTATTAGTAGTATTACTACTAAAATTATTCAGAACATGTTTTTGATTTGTTTTTCAACACCTTTAACCCCTTCCTGACATACTGTGAGAAATCCTGTTATGAAACATATATTGACTGTACGTAAGTGCAAGTGCTGCAAAAATTAAGCGGAACAGGCACTCCAATACAACGGTATAAAGAAGGGCGTCATTCACATTTGGAACAATTGTTCTTGTCCGTGGGACTCATACACTCTAAAGCCTATGCACAAAGTGAAAGTCTGCCAAAAATTACAAGAACAGGCACTCCGATACACCCTTATTACACATAAGGGGGCATCAGTCCCACCGCCCCTGAAAAATTAAGATTGATGCCTGGTGTGAACAGACCCTTCAAAAAACATTATGGTATTAAGGCCTGGTGGTGAACAGACGCCTAAAACATTGAACAGACCCTATTTTTTGAGGACTGGTGGTGAACAGACCCCTGAAAACATTATGGTACAGGCCGGTGTGACAGAACCCTAAAACATATTTTTGAGGGACTTGTGGTGAACAGACCTTGAAAACATTATCCTGGTAAAAGCCTAAACGGTGTGGGTGAACAACAGACCTAAAACATTATTTTGGTTGACCCTGAAAACGGCGACTGGACTGGTGGTGACAGACCCCTGAAACATTATGGTAAAGGCCGGTGGTGAACAGACCCTAAAACATTATTTTTGAGGGACTGTGGTGAACAGACCCCTGAAAACATTATGTAAAGGCCTGGTGGTGAACAGACCCTAAAACATTATTTTGAGGGACGGTGGTGAACAGACCCTTGAAAACATTATGGTAGAAGGCCTGGTGGTGAACAGACCTAAAACATTATTTTTGAGGGACTGGTGGTGAAACAGACCCTTAAAACATTATGGTAGAAGGCCTGTGGTGAACAGACCCTAAAACATTATTTTTGAGGGACTGGGTGGTGAAAGACCCTGAAACATTATGGTAGAAGGCCTGGTGTGAACAGACCCTAACATTATGAGGACTGGTGGTGAACAGACCCCTGATGGTAGAAGGCCTGGTGGTGAACAGACCCCTGAAAACATTATGGTAGAAGGCCTGGTGGTGAAAGAACCCTAAAACATTATTTTGAGGGACTGGTGGTGAACAGACCCCTGAAAACATTAATGGTAGAAGGCCTGTGGTGAACAGACCCTAAAACATTATTTTTGAGGACTGGTGGTGAACAGACCCTGAAAACATTATGGTAGAAGGCCTGGTGGTGAACAGACCCTAAAACATTATTTTTGAGGGACTGGTGGTGAACAGACCCTTGAAACATTATGGTAGAAGGCTGGTGGTGAACAGACCCTAAAACCATTATTTTTTTGAGTATTGACTGGTGGTGAAGAGACAAGTTGAGGAGGAGGAGGAGGCAGCACTTGATTGCACCCAGTATGTTTCCAAATAGACAATTGATGGTGGGGGCATTAGTAAGAGCAGTATTCTTTTGGACCCAGAAGGGCCTAGTACAGAGAAATGAAGTTGGAAGCTAAGAATATGCACGCTTGTAAAAATCAGTTTTTATACATGACAAAAAGTTGATGTTGAGTTCAGCACAGGACAGTCAACGTTAAAAAAACCCTCTAACATTACAGCTGTCTAGTAGGATACGGATACGGTGAAATAGACGACAACCTCACCCACAGAATCCATGAGGTGAGAAAGGACATTTAAAAAGGCACAAATTCAAGAAGGCTTTATCCAGTTCCATTATACAAAATATGTGTCCAATTTTCATGAAATGGACACCTCACTGCCACTCGCTTTACAAATTGACGCAACTACTCTGGTGTAAAACCAGTTGAATCTGGGCCTATGGCTGTTGGCAAGACATATATATATATCTTTGTTACACCAGTTTGATGTCCTAACCGAGTGCAGCGCCCAAACCAATGGATGTATGCTTTTTTTTTTTTTTAGTGCTGTCACCAGCTGGCTTAAAGGATAAGTCCGTGCAATTTATAAGGGCCATTCACACGACGTAAGTGAATGGGGCCCGTATCTATCCGCAAAATCGCGGATAGATACGGCCCCATTCACTTACATCGTGTGAATGGGGCCTAAGTTTCTGGGTCAAATAAGGGCCACAGAAAGTATTAATTGCCTGGACTTATGTTTTAAATGGGTAGGGGGGGGAAAACCCCCTGATGGGGTATGGGAGTGACCTTCCCATCCTCTCTCTTGGTCACTCCCAAAAACCTCACCCTATGGTTACCTTCACATGGGCTGCGGGTCTGCTGAGTAAAATCCACAGGGCATTTTATATACCGTTCACCAAACGGCGTTCAGTTACTATGGTGCCGTCCGGACATACGCAGTTCTACACTGAACTGGGTATTTGCGTCCAGCCCCATAGTACTGAAGGTGGCATAAAATCAGCCAACAATGCGCTGTGGATTTTATGCAGCAGAGAACCACAAAAAAGCATCCCATTGTAAAGGCACCCGTAAAATAAGGCAAGTAAACCTGCCATTCAGCAACTGTTTGTTGCAAGTAACTAAGTGTGGAGGTTTTTTATATCACAGTTGAAGGACAGCAGCCTCCGTGATATATACCCCATAGACAAACTTATTCCACGCATGACTGCATGAGAGGCGTGAAATCATTCGCACAGAGAAGAACCCCATCGGGATTTGCGGTGCGAGATTTTACTATTCTCATGGTATCAACAAAATACCTCAAGAACAGTTAGTACCCCGCTCACAAAACGGTGAGTAGTGTTCCTAGGCACGGGTGCCAGGGATAGAACCCCACGGCTATAGTTCACAATAGGTGAAATCCCCACTTTGTGAAGCATAGTCGTGGGGATTATTTTAGGGATGGTACTGTTCTTGGGGTATGGGTTGAAAGGTGCACCGGTGTGAGGCATTAAGCTGGTGTGGAGATGTTAAATGGCCAACACACAATGGGCATGAAATTTGGAGATGGGGTTCTGTTTATTTAAATGTATCCGAATTAAGTAGGGAATTTTAAAGGTGATTTTTTTTTTTAATTTGGGGTCTAAGGGGGGAACATTACTTAATAAGTTAAATTATGGATTTATACGTTGGGCACATATTTGGGATCTTAAGGTCATTTTCTTGGACACATGGATTGCCATGCAAGACGGGTGACTGATGACTTAGTCATTCACATCAGGCAGGGGGGTGGTATAATCCGATGTAATCCAGGCACGATTCATTTTTATAAAAGTCAGCATCTCAACACTGTGGCAAGAGAGCCTCGTTCTTTGCGGTGTTACAATGTTACCTGCCACACTGAACACCCTCTCTGACGCGACACTACTGGCTGGGCAGGACAGCAGAGCCAAAGAAAACTCTGCCAGTTGAGGCCAAATGTCCAGTTTCTCTGCCCAGTACTGCACGGGATTGGTGACACTTTGGGGCAGGGTACAATCCAGGTAGGCAGTGACCTGGTGGGTGAGCTCATGCTGGTCCACGCCATGAGTCCGGTGTTGTGTCCCCTCTTCAGCAGCTGGCTGCATGAAATCGCTCATCAGCGATTGGAGGCTGTAGCGACTTCTCACGCCTCCACTAGTGGTGGTGGTAGTGGAGCGCGCTGGTTCCCCCCGAGCGGATGTTGTCTGGGAACCTGGCTGGTCTCGCTGGTAAGTAGAGACCAGCTGTCTGGTGAGTAGATCCCGGTAGCACCCCAGTTTTGCCTCCCTCTCTGATGGTGGGAAAAATTCCGCCATTTTGCGGCGGAAGCGAGGGTCCACCAGGGTGGCCAGCCAGTATTGGTCCCTCTGGCGGATGTCCACAATCCGGCTGTCACTCCTCAGACACTCCCGTAGGCACCTTGCCATCCGCACCAAGGACAATGAGCGCCTCTCCTCTCCACTGTCCTCGGTATAGTTCCAGGGTCTGCTGGGGTCTTCCTCCGCTTCCTCTACCACCTCATCCTCCATATCCTCATGTGATTGAGAGGCAGAGAAGCCAGGTGGCGCTGTGTGGAATGGCTGGGCATGGACATCTTCCTCCTACTCACCCTCCATCTGAACTTCATCCATCTCTGGGCTCAAGGCGATGTTCAGCCTTGGAGTGGTGGCCTGGGAATCCTCGCTGATGATGCTTTTCAGCGCACTTTCCAGAACATGGACGAGTGGGATGATGTCATTGATCCCATAGTCATTCCTGCTCACAAACAAAGTCGCGTCCTCAAAAGGGATCAACAATTGGCAGACTTCACGCATCATCTGCCAGTGTGTGACTTGGAAGTCGCAGTGTGGCGTGAAGCTGCCTGATTGCCCCATGAGGTAGTCTGTAACGGCTGACCTTTGCTCATACAGGCGGTCCAGCATATGGAGGGCAGAATTCCAGCGTGTTGGCACGTCGCAGATTAGCCGATGTTGGGGCAGACTGCGCTGTCTCTGGATCCTGAGCAGGGTTTTCCTTGCAGTGTAGGAGTGGCTGAAGTGTTTGCACACTCTGCGTGACATCCTCATAAGGTCTTGTAGTGCAGGAAATGATCGAAGAAACCTGTGCACTATGAGGTTTATCACATGTGCCATACAAGGTGTATGACTTAGCCCTCCCTGCTGCAATGCAGAGACAATGTTCCTCCCATTGTCTGCTACCACACTTCCCACCGTTAGTTGACGTGGGGTCAGCAACTGATCTACCTCCTCCCTGATGGTTCGGAGGAGCTCCTGCCCACTGTGTCTCCTTTCACCCAGGCTCACCAAATGGAGGACAGCCTGAGAGCGCCGGGCCTGACATCGGTGGTAAGACACCGGGGCAGGTTGTAATGCAGTAGAAGTGGCGGATGTTTGCAAGGTGGTGGAGGCAGAACTTCTGCTTCCCGATGCTGGCCCCCTAAAGCACCGTGGAGGTGACAGTGGCAAGAATGGGCCAACTTCCTGATGGTCTTCTGGGAGGATGTTGACCCAATGGGCAGTAACAGACATGTACTGCCCTTGGCCATAATTTGAGGACCAGACATCAGCACTCAGGTGCACACTCTTGGACACCGAGAGTCCCAATGAGTCGCCCACCTTTTTCTGCACATAACTGTGCAGTGATGGGACAGCTTTTGCAGAGATGTAGTGGCGGCTGGGGACTCGCCATCTGGGGTGCGCACACACCATGAAATCCCTAAAAGGCTGGGAGTCCACGAGGTTGAAGGGCAGGGACTGAAGCACCAGCAGCTTAACCAGGTGTCCGGTCAGTTTCTGGGCCATGGGATGGCTGCTGGAATACACCTGACGTTTGCCCATGGACTCAGTCAGGGATTGCTGCCTCATTAGCGGTGTACATGGCAGTGACACTGTGCTGCTGCTGGCAACTGAGGCTGACGAGCCCTGAGTTCCAGTGAGAGGATGCTGCATGATGGGATCTGCAGTGTATGGTACATCATGACAGGAGGTGGTATTGGGGTCACGGTTCTTCCAGGCCTGTTGGTGTTGCCTTTCCATATGCTTTCGCATGGATGTTGTCCCCAGATTATCACCCCTACCACGACTGACCCTCTCATTGCACAGCAGGCACAAAGCAATATGCTTATCTGTCCCCAGGCGGAAGAACTGCCAGACTACTGAGGACCGTGGTTTGCTGACAGCCACGGGGGGTCTTGCTGGCTGTTGACTGCCACTACTGCCTGAGGGTGCCCTCTCAGGACCAAGGCTTTGAGAGGGTAATCTCTGCCTGGTAGCTTGTCTTCTACCCCTCCCTCTTGTGCCTCGGTTGCTTGCAATAGTGGGATGTTGCTGTGTCGGTGGCACCTCTATTTCCTCCACCGACGATGCTGATGATAATGCTGCTTGAGGGCACCACGTCCGATCAGCGACATCATCATCAAAGTCAGGACCACTGCTACTTTCCTCCGGTGGCTGGGACAGGATATCAGGTGTGGCACTGGATGCCCCTCCCTGGCTCTGTTGACTGCTTACAGCCAATACTTCCTCTGGAGTCTCAGTACCTTCCACCCGCTGACTTTGGTGGACTTCCTCCTCCTCATCACTAAAAAGTGGTAGAGACTCCAAGGGCAGATCAAGGTTTGCAAAGAGTTCACTGGCAGAAGGTGCCCCAATGGAGAGTGGCATTATAATAACAGGGGATGGGCCAGAGGACTCTCGCTGACCGTCCCATGTAAGGGTGGTGTCAGATGATCCAGCGGATGCTTGACTCCTCGTTTGGGAGCTTTGGGCGGTGGAACTGGAGGATTGGGTAAGCCAATCTAGAACCGCTGGCTGTGTGGTTCTTACTTGACCAGTGGCCGTCAGGGGTAGCTGCACCCTGCTGCCACGCCTGTTACCCCGGCTGCCACCGGGCCTGGTGCTGCCACTTCTTCTACCCTCACCGCCTCCTGTTGCACTCCTTGCCTGGGAAGTGCTGGAAGTAGGACGCTTGGACATTTTTTTATTGTGTGGGGGAAAATGTAATGATATAATTTTTTTTATACTTTTTTAAACTTTTTTTTTTATATATAACTTTTTTTATCTTTTTTTTTAAACTTTTTTTTTGTTTATAACTTTTTTTGAAGTTTTTTTTTAACTGTTTTTGTTGTGGCTTAACGGGGTTGACAGCACCCAGCTAAGCAGCAACGTGTACCGTGTACGGTCACAGAACAGGAATGCTACCAGTCCTGACTCTTTTCTCACAATTTTTTTTCTCACCCTATCTCTCCCTAGATGACACAATTTATTTTATTTATATGACTTCCTCTCCCTATCTCTACCTATCTCTTGCTTTCTCAGCCTCTTTCCCTATCTATCACATTAACTTCTATATCTAGCTTTTTCTTCCTCTCTCCTGCTTTTCTCACTAAACCTTTCTATTTCTTCTCTATCTCTCCCTGTATCTATCTACTTGTTTGACTATCTCTCTATCTATCTATCGATCTATCTATCTAGCTATCTCTTTTTCCTCTCTATCTACTGAGCTCCTTTCTCTTTGAAGTCTGAAAACGCACTGACAAAATGTCGGCGCGATCAGGCACTTCCTGGTCTGTGTGGGTGACTTCACACATCTTTTTTTTCACAGAAAATCAGGATACAAGGGATTATAGGAGTAATAATCCCTTGTATCCTGGTCTATTCTGTGAAAAAAGTACATTTTTGCGTCGCCGTTTTTTTTTTTACCAGATTCGTTAAGAATCTGGTTAGTTACGGTTCGGTTCGGTTCGCTCAAAATAACGGCGACGCAAAATATACGCATATTTGAAAAATGTAAACTCAAATATGCGTATATTTAGGGTAAGGAATAGGGCATATTCCATACCCTAAATATACGCATATTTGAGAAAGTTCGCTAATGTGTACGCATTTTATGAATTCTAACGCATTAGCGTACGCATTAGCGTACGCATTGGCGTACATTCTCAATGAATATGCGTATATTTGGCGTCGCCTTTATTTTAACCAGATTCGTTACGAACTTGATCAAAATTCGGTTCGGTGACGAACCGAACTTTTGGGAAAGTTCGTAACGAATCTGGTTCGTTACGGTTCGGTTCGCTCATCCCTAGTGTCCACCAATGTGTCCCAGTGCAGCGTTAAGCTGTCTTTACAGCAGACACTGGAGCGCAAGAGGAAATACAGTTCCACCCACCCACATGCCCAAGCCTTCAACGTCCACATCTCCAAATTGCTGAGCCTGGAGATGCTGCCCTATAGGCTGGTAGAGACCGAGGCCTTTCGCAATCTCATGGCGGTGGCTGCCCCTCGGTATTCGGTCCCCAGCCGCCACTATTTTTCCCGATGTGCTGTCCCAGCCCTACACCAGCACGTGTCAGAGAACATCATCCGTGCCCTGACCAACGCTGTTTCTGAGAAGGTCCACCTAACCACGGACACGTGGACAAGTGCTGACGGGCAGGGACACTACATCTCACCGACGGCACATTGGGTTAACTTGGTGGAGGCTGGGACCGAGACTGACCCTGGGGCCGCTCATGTACTGCCCACACCGAGGATTGCGGGGCCTACCTCGGTCACGGTCTCTCAGACGTACTATGCCTCCTCCTCCAACCCTTCCTCCTCCTCCACCTCCGAATTACCATCCGTGGGCACGGCGCCTTCAGTCGGTAGCTCTAGGCGCAGCAGCAGTGCCGTGGGTAAGCGCCAGCAGGCGGTGCTCAAACTGCTGAGCTTAGGTGACAAAAGGCACACTGCCCAAGAGCTGTTACAGGGCATAATGGCGCAGACCGATGTGTGGCTGGCACCGCTGAACCTCAAGCCAGGCATGGTTGTGTGTGACAACGGGAGTAACCTGGTGGCGGCTGTGCAACTCGGTAGACTGACACATGTGCCATGCCTGGCCCACGTGTTCAATCTAATAGTTCAGCGGTTCCTCAAGACATACCCCAATCTGTCTGATTTGCTCACCAAGGTGCGACGCATCTGTGCGCATTTCCGCAAGTCGACCACAGATGCTGCCACTCTCAGGGCAGCGCAGCGCCGCCTACAACTGCCCGCTCACCAACTGTTTTGCGACGTGCCCACGAGATGGAATTCGACATTAAACATGTTATCCAGAGTTTACCAGCAGCGCAGAGCGATTGTAGACTGCCAGATGTCAACGTCCACCAGAACTGGTAGTCAGGTCACTCAGATTCCTCAAGTCTACAATGAGGAGTGGACGTGGATGTCTGATATCTGCCAGGTGTTGAGCAACTTTGAGGAGTCAACACAGATGGTCAGCGGCAATGCCGCCATTATCAGCCTCACCATCCCGCTGCTTTGCCTGTTGAAAAACTCACTGCTCAGCATCAAGTCGGATGCTTTGCGCTTGTCACAAGAGACGGTGGAGGAAGATACGTCACTTGATAGCTAGAGCACACTCCGGTCTGTTTCTCAGCGCGTATCGGAGGAGGGGGTTGAGGAGGAAAAGGAGGAGAATGTCGGCGAGACAGAAGAGGGTACCAGTGCTCAGTCCTTAACTCTTGAGCGTGTATGGGCTGAAGAGGAGGACTTGGAGGAGGAGGAGGAGTAGGAGGAAATGGAGAGTCAGGCCAGTGAGGAGAGGGAATTCTTGCGTGTTGGGACTTCATGTTAGGCTGCCTATCCCGTGACCCTCTCGTTAGAAGCATTTTTTCAAACACCGATTACTGGGTGTTCACTCTCCTGGACCCACGGTACAAGCAGAACCTTTCCACTCTCATCCCTGTAGAGGAAAGGAGTATGAGAGTGAATAGATATCAACAGGCCCTGGTGCACAAGCTGGAACAATCCTTCCCATCTGACGCCGCTAGCGGCAGAGGGCATGGTTCTGTGGACCAAGTAGCGGGGGAGAGGAGCCGAGCAGGCAGCTTGTCCAGCACTGACAGGGGAACGCTCTCCAAGGCCTTTGCCAGTTTTATGTCACCCCAGCAAGACACTGTCACCTGTCCCCAGTCTAGGCAGAGTAGGGGGGAGCTGTACAGAAAGATGGTGAGGGAGTACCTAGCTGACCATACCAACGTCCTGCGTGATCACTCTGCTCCATACAACTACTGGGTTTCAAAGCTGGACACGTGGCCTGAACTGGCGCTGTACGCCTTGGAGGTGCTGGCCTGCCCTGCCGCTAGTGTGCTGTCAGAACAGTTATTCAGTGCAGCTGGTGGCATCATCACCGATAAGCGTACGCCTGTCACGCCTTGTGGGGGAAAGCAGTTAAAGATTAACATTACTTATGTATCCGATTCCTCTTCTCTCCTCCTCCTACTCCTCCTCCTCCTCCATATCGTCTTTGCCTAACGCTGACCAAAAAAACGCAATTTTTCAGAGGTCCAACTGGCACTTTTTTACCACAATTTTTCAGGAGAACCCCCTACAGGCCCTCTCTTCAAACAATTTTTCTGGAGGTCCACCAACAGGCCCTCTCTCCAAACAATTTTTCCGGAGGTCCACCTACAGGCCCTCTCTTCAAACAATTTTTCCGGAGGTCCACCTAAAGGCCCTCTCTTCAAACAATTTTTCTGGAGGTCCACCTACAGGCCCTCTCTCCAAACAATTTTTCCGGAGGTCCACCTACAGGCCCTCTCTCCAGTTCTAGTTTCCAGTTTTATTTGCGCAAACTGCGTACATTTTTTTTTGGGATAGGTGTGAAAAATAATATTACCTGCGTATCTATATTGCCCAACATTGGGTACGGTAGCAACAAGAAGACCAAACACATGCTGCCCACAGGGTTCCGCAAATTCCTGGTCCACCATGTTCAGGAGCTCGAGGTTCTGTTGATGAGCAACAATTCCTTCTGTGCAGAAATCGCCCACAACGTCTCCTCAAAGAACCGAAAGACCATTGTGGAGAGAGCGGCACAGCTCGCCATCAAAGTGACGAACCCCAACGCCAGACTGCGCAGCGAAGATAACGAATAAATATCTCTGTGGTTATTTGTGCTAAATAAAAGTTAAATAAACACACACAAAAAAAAATTGATCTGTTCCTGTGCCTGATCCACCCAAGTTGAATCTGTCCCATCATGAGAAAGTCCCCCCAAGGAGTCCCCACTGTAACTTGCTTCACTTTCAACTACCTCACCCCCCGACACCTGTGTCTCGCCATTGTCCACCACCTCCTCAGACAACACTGGTAAATCCCCACTGTCAGCACACTGAGACTGCAAAAGGTCTTGCGAATTGGGGCAGAGAATGTTCTGGGGTAGCACATCAGAGAAGGGGTGACTATGGGGTTCCAGGGAGTATGTGACCACATGCAATCTCCATCTAAAAAGTCATACTGAGGCTCACCACCATGCTTTACACTGCAATCTTATTACTGAGGCTCACCACCATGCTTTACACTGCAATCTTATTGAAAGACAGACAATCAGGGGTTCACCGCCAGGTTGTCAGGCAGCATTTTTAAGAGGGTCACCATTACCGTGTCCCTGAAAATTGCCTTGGGGTCATCGCCAGACTATTTTTATGAAAGGCTATGGGGTTCTATACACACAGTGCTGACGGAAGCCCATCAGCCTTTCTAAACACAATTGAATCTGTCCCATCATGAGAAAGTCCCCCCAAGGAGTCCCCACTGTAACTTGCTTCACTTTCAACTACCTCACCCCCCGACACCTGTGTCTCGCCATTGTCCACCACCTCCTCAGACAACACTGGTAAATCCCCACTGTCAGCACACGGAGACTGCAAAAGGTCTTGCGAATTGGGGCAGAGAATGTTCTGGGGTAGCACATCAGAGAAGGGGTGACTATGGGGTTCCACCATGCTTTACACTGCAATCTTATTACTGAGGCTCACCACCATGCTTTACACTGCAATCTTATTGAAAGACAGACAATCAGGGGTTCACCGCCAGGTTGTCAGGCAGCATTTTTAAGAGGGTCACCATTACCATGTCCCTGAAAATTGCCTTGGGGTCATCCCCAGACTATTGGCCAGATTTAGAAAAAATGGTGCAATTAGGGAGCCTCAGAGGCATCACTACATGCTGCCCCTGCTGTTTCCTGTCCATTTCCGTGGTGTTTCCATCATTTTCTGAGGTTTCCAGGTTTTCACCCAGCCTTCCCTAGGCAGAGCCCCGGTCCCCTGCAAAAAATGCTCGAGTCTCCCATTGACTTCAATGGGGTTCGTTATTCGAAACGAGCACCCGAGCATTGGGAAAAGTTCGACTCGAATAACGAGCACCCGAGCATTTTAGTGCTCGCTCTTCTCTAATTATACCTATAATAATGTATTTGCACTTTACCATATATATGTCTCGAATATTCGCTCTGCCTCTGAGGAGTGCACACCGGGGCCTCTCCTCGTACGTGCCTGCGTATTACGCAGTATGCTGGGATTCGTAAGCTATTTGTACGCTCATGCGTACGTCTTCTCAGAAGTTCCGTACATTTTGTAAATGAACGTTCGTTATTAATGAGCGAATGTTCGCTAATAGCACATAATAATGTATATTTTGTACGCAAATACAACAAATCTATTCGTCGAATATACGAATTTTAGGAAAAGTTCGGTGAATGTTCGGCGAATAATTCGAATGATTCGCTCATCTCTAATTTGAATATAAGATTCTTTTTAAAAGCACATACAGAAAATCTATGTTTTTGAATGTTAGTTTGTGTAATTGGTTTGATGATTGAGGATAATGGGTTAACTTTTCTTGTTATGGCAGTTTATAGTGTAGGACAACTGTTCTATTAGGGGCCAGCTGTTCCATTCCATAAAACACGGAATGCAAATCTGCATTTTTTGCGGATCAGTTTTTTCCCTAACTGAAAATGTGTCAACAGTTCAAATAGATGCAGATGGAGGCATCTGCATCTATTAGAACACTCTTTAATACTGAGGCATCAAATTCTGCTTCAGATGCTTTGATTCACTTAACACTAATCTTTACTTATGACTCTATGTTATGTGGTTCCTCTTTTATTCCTACTAGAAGATTATCTTTGGATGGGATTTGGATGGGAATCATAACATTTAGTAGTCAATTTATTCCTTAAAGGGACACTATCGCGAAGAAAAAATTTTTGATATGTTTTACAACATAACAAAAGCAGGTTTTAACATAATGTATTTTTCAAATTGTGTAAATGTTTTTTTTTTTAATTCAGTTTTCTTGCCTTACATGGGGGCTGCCATGTTGGAAGTAAAGTGTGACAGTCTGGATTTACAACACAATGGCACCTCAGGCATGTACATAGGCTTCCTCAGTCGCTGCTGACCCTATAGAGAATGAATGGAAGATGTGAGCCCGCCCCTGTGATGACACCAGTAACACACAGCCAGGTCCTCCCTCCTTGCTGCTGGGGACTCAGAAACAGAGTAGATGGAGGTTCTTGGGGCTGTAGGACCTTAGTGATGTAATCGGCCATGTGACCAGTGGGGGAGGAGACTGAGGAGCAGAGATCTGTGTTTTTGTAATGAAGCCATTGTCTCATCTTATCTTGCTGAAGCAGTGATGTCACCGCTGAAGGTGTGAATTGGTGATGTCATTGGTACCACCCACTTTTTTGCAGCATGCCTACTTACAGGTTGCTCAAAGCCTCATTTGGCCAGCAGAGCTCCCCCTGGTGACCAAAGATGGTAAATATGGTAAAATCTAATATTTATTTATAATATTTCACACATTGGAATTTTTATTTATTTATTTATTTATTATTTCTTACAAATATATAATAGATTTTTTTAGCATAAATAAAATATAGAACAGGCTTTTGTGATAGATTCCCTTTAATGTATAATAGGAATAACAGAAGAACAGCACAACACACAATTACAATAAAAAATGCTCCAGAATTGTTACTTATTGGGGGAATACAATTTTTTTTTAAAGCAGACATCTCAGGAGAGGTGACAGACCATTTTTAAAGCATTTGGATGCATCAGCACTGTTAGATTAAAGATGAGAAGATAATGAATCAATAGTACAGGGAAAAATTTGTTATATATTTCTTCAAATAAATATGCTTCATTCTCTTCTTATCAGTTCCTTACCTTCCACTTCCTAAACTAAACGCTCTCTGAATTATCTGCCAATTTTGTCTTGTGAGACCTAGACAGACTTCCAGCTCACTGAAGGATTAGATTACAAGTTTATATAGAAATCTACAGAGAGGTAAGGGGGAAGGAGGAGTAAGCTGCAAAGGGAAAAGCAAACAGAATAACACAGAGGGGGATGATGAAACAGCTAATATAAGTTCTATATCTCACTTCAAGTGCTTCATTCACATCAAAACTGTTCAGTACTACTCTATAGGGACCTATATGGTGCCTCTGGTTGAATCAAAAGTAGTTATGAAGCAGAATCTCCTGTCTCTATGAGTATTCTTTACCCACTAGCTCAGAAAGAACTAAGAATTAGAGGTTGTGGAGGGAGAAAACTACAAAAATGTCAATTACAAGTCATGCACAAGTTTCTCTATAGGTCCCACTTAACAAGCAAATTCATGTGACTATTTCATTAACAAGAACAATTTTAAGCCTGATCCAATTAATAGGTTGCATCTATACACAACCAGATATTAATAGAAAAATCAGTGCACAGCAAAATACTCCATATGAATAATTCATTTTCAGTGGGTTCCTTTTATTATGTATTACATTTTCACCAAGTAGAAAAAGGTTTTACTTGCATTTTGCACCTGCCAGTTAGTATAGTGATTAGATATGAGCGAATCTATTCGCCGCTTCATACATTCATATTAAATCTTACAAATTTTCTACTCCGAAGCGAATCCAGATTTTTTCGGATTTGCTTAGTATTATTCGTAAATGTTCGTAAAATGTTGAACGCTACGTATAATACGTACACTACGTACGTAACGTACGCATTCTTCATGAAGCAGGAAAATGACGATACGCCCCCTCAAGAGCGGGAAAAACCAGCCCGGCTCACTGGGAACTAACTATTGGCACGTATAGTGAAGACTCCTCCCTCATTACTCCTCCCTCCTCTGAACCAGTTTAGACCAGCGCTGAACACTGATCAGTAGTAGCAAGCATGGCTAAAGAGCTGCATCCGAACTGGAACCAGATGGTCTTTGGCAACGAATTCGCCGAACCACCGCCTGCTCCAGACATCAAGTTGTCACAACTGTGCAAGAGAGACTCACCGGCTTCAGTGTCCATATTCTCCTTGCCGGCTGGTGAGGTGACTGGTGCTGCTGCTGCGGCTGGTGCGGCAAAGGCGGCTGGAGCGTCTACTTCGCTGCCTAGGAGGAGATCAACAACACCTTCCATAAGGCAGAACCAGATTGTGCCAGCATCAGTGACGGCCCATGCGCAGACCCTCTGGGACTACAAGAATGATATGGAGGACTGGGTAATCCAGGTACTGGACCATCCTAGACCAAGAGATCCTACATTGGAGCGCTGAAAGGGAACTGTCCTGTGGTTTTCAGTCAAGCGAGGTTCTGGCTTCCTGAAAGACGACGAAGATGGCAAGGAGTACTTTGTGGACCGCAGGTCAGTTAAATGGCCGTACCTGCCCCAACCCCGTCACAGCCTGTACGTGGGGGATCAGGTGTAGTACACCCCATGGAATCCTTGAAAGGCCTCTTCATTACCGGGGTTGCCCTACTATCTAAGCCCCTGGTCCAAACATCACCACCTGAAGTTTGGCCGGAGGAACCACCAGGTGAAGTACCAGTGCACTGCCTTCAGGAGTCACCAGATGGCACCCTCCACTTCAAGGAGAAGCCACAGCCGGAGCCTCTGATACCTGGACTGCCACCACCATCACAATCCTTTCAGCTTGGTCAGCTGACAACGTCATCATTTACATTCCAATCCACGGTGATCCACCAATACCAACTACCGTGGAAGATGAAGCCAGCAGCAGCCAGGGAAGCTAGGGCTTCTTCCCTGGGTGCAACCTTGCCTCCACCGCTGCAGCCAGAAGTCCTTACCCCTGCTGTCCCGGCAGGAGTATCCGGAAAAGTGCAAGTGGCTGCAGCGCCCGCCAGCGTGACCACCACCCGGACCCCGTCAAGTCCAACTTCCGGAAGAAGAGAGCAGTGGAGTTCCACCACGGCAGCGAGCTTGGCCGAAAGGAGGCATGAGCGTCCTCTGATGTCGTTCAGTAGCAGCTCAAACGAGGAGGACTTCAGGTCCCTCATCTGAGGAACCCAACTACTGGCTGGTTTAAAGGACACTTCAAGAGGACCTATGAGAGCCACACCATGGACTGCACCTGATGGGTGAGAGCTACTGTACTTGGCACTTGTTTTTAGTTTGTTTTTATTGTCCCCGTTTGACTCTCACCCAGATGGTCATGGCTTGTCAGGACTCCCTCATTCTGCAGAAAGTTTCCATTTGCGCCTAAGCGCGACTATTTTCCTTTTTCCCCCCTTCTTAGGTTATTTGGGAGCTTGCTTTGCAAAAAGGGTTCTCTATTTGATGCTATTTTATATTATCCATGTGGATTACACGTTACCTGTTAGGATTACAAAATTACCTCACGTGGATTACAATTGCTTTTGGGACTGTGTTCCAGTGTTTTATTATCAAGCAGCCACGACTCGAGGAGAGACTCAAACGTATATCTGAGCCTATGCTTTCAAATGTCAAATTGCACTAAAATGCTTGCATAATTGTCTTTGCTGTATTTTAGCAATAATGTTTTTACAGGTTCAGCAATGTTCACTCACTTTAGCCCATTGTGTGTATTCTTTTTCAGGTACTGCAATGTGTCCGATATTAATGCACTTATTGTACTGTATTTTTTAGTGAATTACGCACTTAGCCAGATAGCTAGCATCTTACTTTTCTAGCTCATATGGACTGCCTCTAAAGATTGTACGTTGCGGCCTAGCCTCGTGCGTATTACGCAATCGCAAGTCAATAGTACGCTAAGGATTAGTATACACTTTGTATGCTAATGCTTACTTATTGCGTATTTTTAACAACACTGACTGTATGTTCGTAATTTGTGAAGGAATGTTCGCAAAACAACAACTTTTTTTTCTTACGAAAATTCGTATTGGGAACGAATCTTGTCAAAAATTTGTCCAACATTCGCCAAAGCGAATTTTGGATGATTCGCTCATCTCTAATAGTGATCGTTTTTCTGTGTGATGCCAACAGCTGACATATTCAACCTTGATAAAACTGAGGCAGCCACCCTAATTATTACAGCTGGTCAACTTATCTGGTAAGCAGGGCACACATCTGATTCTCTGGAGTAATTCTCTGTGTATTGGGTATCATTGGTGCCAGACTTTTAATTTCCATGTTACCTTCTGGCCACGTTCACTTCTTGCGAGCACTGCCTTTTTACTTTCTATAATGTAAGTGCACAGGAGTGTTTTCTTCTGATTAATTGCTCTTAGACACATTTAATTAATTGCTTAAATGCTTAAGAAGACTCTTCTTCATTAAAATGCGGCTAAACAATAGTGGTGAACTGAAGGTGATGAGAAGGTCACATTACCTATTTAGGACATGATGAGCTGCAGTGAATTCAGTTAAACAATAAGGACTGCTTCATATCATAAAAACACAAACTGTGCGCAAAATTATTTACTGTATCTATACATGAATCTATCTATCTATCTATCTATCTATCTATCTATCTATCTATCTATCTATTTATCTATCTATCTATCTATCTTTATATCTATCATGCCCTGGAGCAAATGTACTTTGGACTATGGAAGTTTGCGGACATTTGCCCCATTGCTACTACATTAAACCATCGACTCTCTAGTGCATTTCAATGGGTTTACTTGCACTATGATTTAACGGTTGTTTACACTTATAGGGGCATATTTATTAAGACTGGTGTTTTAGACGCCGGTCTTAATAAACCTCTAAGCTGGCGGTGGATCACCAAAGTCATTAAGAGGCGCCGGCTTCTACATAACATAACAGCTTCCTTGTGTCTTACACTTAGACCATTTTCCATGCCTAAACCAGGCACAATAAATGATGAATGAGACTAGCCTGCTGGCGTGTCCCCTTCCTTGTCCACGCCACTCCTACTTTTTTAGACCTGGCATGAGCAGGAAATAAGTAGCAAATTCTGTAGCACCATTGAGTTCAACAGAATCTGCGCCAGATAAATGCCTCAAAAGTGGGGTATATCTGGTTATAAATGAACTAGATATGAGCGAATCATTGAAAAAATTATTCGCCAAACTTTTCCTAAAATTCGCGTATTTGACGAATAGATTCGTTGTATTTGCGTACAAAATATACATTATTATGTGCTATTAGCGAACATTCGCTCACTAATAACAAACGTTCATTTACAAAATGTACGCAACTTCTTAGAAGACGTACGCATGAGCGAACAAATAGCTTACGAATCTCAGCGTACTATTGTCTAAGCGATTACGTAATACGCAGGCACGTACGAGGAGAGGCCGCTGCGTGCACTCCTCAGAGGCAGAGCGAATATTCGAGACACATATATGGTAAATAGTGCAAATACATTATTATAAGTATAATATAAACATTTTAAATATCACCTACCTAGTATGCTCACGGAAATGTTTAAGTCTCTTTTCTTCTGACGCTTGTCATAGAACTGGAGCAGAGTCCCAAACTCAGTCGCAATTTGTAATCCACATAGGCAAAATTGTAATCCAAATGGGTAAAAAAATAGCAGCAAAGGTTCCCTTTAAAAAACCCTCTTTCGAGGGGCTCCCCAAATAACCTGAAAAGGGGGAAAAAGGGATGAGGCGCACGTATGCGCAACTTGGATAAAAAAACTTTTTTTTGATGGGGGGAGTCCTAACAATCCATGGCCATCTGGGTGAGGACCAACGCGAGGCAACAAAACTAAAAACAAGGGCCAACTAGTGCCCACCCTTCAGGATAAGTCCATGTTGTGGCTCCCATAAAAACTGCTGGAATTACTTAAAGGCCAGCAGGTCCTCCTCACTGCTGCTGGAGCTAAAGGACATGAGAGGGCGCTGCTGCCTCATCAAGAAAGCGGCCCTGGCTGCGGCAGCAGACCCCCGCCGACCTCTCAAGGATGGTCTTCTTGGTGACTGGGCTGTCACACTGGCAAAGGCAGTGGTAACTTTGGCCCTGCCCATCACTCTGTAGTGGCCAGATCCTCCTGCCGGCATACCAGGTGACAGAATCTCCGGCTGTAACGGTAATGGTAACGGTCTTCCACGAGCGGCGGACTGTGCGGCCATGGGCATGGCAGTTGGTAGTGGTACTGTACCACAGTTGAATGGTACACGAAAGTGTTCGTGGTCATCTGTCCCACATGAAGGATTGGTGGTATCGGTGGCGGCAAATCAGGAATCAGGGGTTCCGGCTGATCCTGACCTTGGGATTTCTCTTCAAATCTCAAGGTCTCAAGGTCACAAGCCTCTTCTGCGGCCTGGGCCTCCTCACTCCAGTCTTCCGGGGGCGCTGCAGGAGTAGGTGGTCGCTTTAAGATTTTCACCCCAGTAGCAAAGGGGCCTTGGAGGCTTTTCATGGGGGTATACTCCACGTAATCCCCTGCATGGAGATTGTGGCGTACGGGCGGAAGATACAGCCGCTTAACCAAACGGCGGTTAACATATAATTCCTGCGCCGTCTCCTCATCGCCGATGAAACCGACTCCCCGCTCCACGTTGAACCAAATAACAGTTCCTCTTCGGCGCTCCAGCTTAGGGTCACCGGACCGTGGGTGCTCCAAAACTTGCACCACCCACTTTTCCACCAGCTTTTTATATTCCCAGGGTCTGGGCGTTCCGGGTGACAGCCTCAGGGACCATCAAATTCTGGCGTAAGGAGTAGTCCTTGCGCGGCGGAGCGGGAACTCCTGCCACCTCCGCCTTGTCAGCCAGTGGAGTCACCACCTCAGCAGGCACCTCATCCGACTTCCTGTTGAGTTGTGAGAGATAGATCTCCGGTTCCTTCTCCTCATAGGGGTCGTCTGCCCACAACATGCTTCCCCAGTCAGGACCTCGCTGTCTCGCTGCCATCTTACTCTGCTGACTTGCCACGTCTTCCTCGCATGCAGGAGAAGTGGGCGTAACTACCAGGGAGGAGTCTGCATCGCTGAATAGAATTCGTACGCAACAGCATGTAGCGTAACTACCAGGGAGGAGTCTACGCAACAGCGTATAGAGTAACTAAATTATACGTAGAATAGCGTATAATTTAGCGGACAAACTACGTAGCGATGCCTACAAAAGCGAAGAGAATCACCTTATATTCGGATTCGCTTCGCAGCTGAAAAATCCCAATATTCGATACGAATCAACGAAATGACGAATCGCTTCGCTCATCTCTAAAATGAACCCCATAGTGTTTTATATTTTTGAACTGCACTTTATATGTTTATTGTAATATATCCTGTATATACACTGGTATTGTCCTATATCTGCACTGCAGAAAGGGTTAATGTACAGCCAGCTAATACTGAGAAATTTTGTGAACTTCTGTCTATTGTTTGAGAAGTTAGAAATCTTCCACAGTTATTATGAGGGACTATGGAAAGTTTTGGAGGGAAAAATACAGATACACTGATATTGTGACTGCCTGGTTTAGCTCTGATGTTTACGTCTGAAGTAGTGTTGAGTGAATTGAAGCATGTTGAATTCGATCTGAAGTTTTAGAAAAATTTGATTTCCAACAAATCCAAATTTCCTCACGCTTCATGGTAATGAATATTTTTTTTCCTAAAATGGCGGCTACATGTGTTACAAAGTGAAAGTAAGAAGTCCAGGAATACGAAATCACCCATAATGCAGTGCAGACAGCCAATCAGCAGCTAGCCAGCCTGTGTGATGTCACAGCCCTTTAAAAGTCTCAACCTGCGTGGTCTCCTACATTTTACTGTGAGCTGAGCACAGGAAGAGACGTGACAAACACTGGGGGCAGTGTTGCTTAAAGCTTTTAATTGTGGAATATTGGATAGGAAGAGTGCAGGGACAGTGTAGAGAGATTGTAGGGAGAGATTGCACACACTGTAGGGAGAGCATAGGGAGACTGCAGGGACAATGCAGGCTCTGTAATCTGAAGCTGAAGGGATCCATAGGAGACAGCGTAGTTTGCATCAATCCTTGTGTAGGGCACAGAGTTATCTAATTGAAAAGTGTCCTCCTAGTTTAATACTCAAAGGGGTTCTCCAGGAATTAAGAAAATGAAAATACATAAACATTACTTTAATATAAATAAATTCCCAAATACCTTCCATTAGTTATAATGACTTGTTTTGCCTGGGGAACAATCATTAGGATAAATAAAATGTTCGCCGTCCTATTAGCACACACAAAACTGTCCTAATCACACAGGAGGACAAATTACTTCACAGGACTGAGGTAAAGAGCTGCCTCATCCTCCTCTCTTCTCTGCTCATCAGGGATTATGATCATGAATACAGATAATATGCTGAATCTCTGAAGGAACGGAGTTCATGAGGAGACATGAAGTACAGAGAGGAGGTGGGGATGTGGCTTTGTCCTCCTATGTGATTAGGACAGGTTCTGTATGTACTAATAGGATGGCGGCCATTTTATTTTTCCTAATGATTGCTCCCCAGTCAAAACGAGCCATTATAACTAATGAAAGATATTTTGGAATATATCTTTAATAAAGTGATATTTATGTATTTTCATTTTCTTAATTCCCAGAGAACCCCTTTAAGCAATTCTATTAGGCCTTGATTCCCAATTTGGGATCAATAAGCTGTCTAGTTCTACTGTTATTGGGGTCTCCACCTTGTTAATTAGATAAGCAATTCTATTACACCTTGATTGTAACTGTCTCAGAGAAAGTTTGAGCGGGGCCTGGATGTATTTCTGAAGTATAAAAATATCATAGGTTATAGTTACTAGAGATGGGTTATTGATCCTGGGAGTTATTCTGATTGCCTGATTGGAGCCAGGAAGAATTTTTTCCCCCTAAAATGAGGAAAATTGGCTTCTACCTCAATGTTTCTTTTTTTCCTTTCTCTGGATCAATTTGCAGGATACCAGGCTGAATTGAATGTATAGATGTCTTTCTTTTAGCCTTACAAACTATGTCAATATGTTACTGTGAATACTTTATACAGTAAACCAATTTATAATCTTGATGACATCTGTATTAACAGATGGACAACCCCTTTAATGACATGGCTTACTATGGCCTTCAGGATGAAGTTTAATATTACATTTTTGCCTCTCTACATCCCAAAGGCCATAACTTTTTTATTTGTTCATTGTCATTGCAGTGTGAGATTTTTTTTTTGTTATTATTTTGCAGTACATATAACATAGCGTTTAGTTTGTAAACTTTTTTCCGAACGGCAAGAATATAAATTTTTGTTTTCTCTTTTCACTTTGCTTGCTGAACACTGTACATGATATTTTATCTTTGCCCAAGTTGAAATGATTGATGGAATTTAAAATATGTTTAGATATGTTCAAGTTCTCTGATTTGTTAATTCAAACATATTTTTCTACACAGGGGTAACATGCGGCTGCTTCGCAGAAGGAAAAAGTAACATGCTCACCTAACTCCTTTTCCCTGGATTCAATTGCATCCTCTTCCTTAAGATGGATTCCTGCACAACTGTAGTGCACTCTCTCTGTGATGCAGGCGGCATGGTGACATCATCGCTCTGTCTATGCCATTTTGGAGCAGTCCACCTAAAAGTGTCCATGCTTTCATTGTGTGGCAGCATTACAGCATGGTCACATTGACAGGTGAGTACTGCATAATGTGCAGATGGGATCCAGGTTCACTTTGGGCAACAATGAGGGGCAGCAGGCAGATTTTAAGGCATATTTTTATTCAGAGGTACAGTATGAGGCATATTTTTATTCCAGAGCACAGTGTGGTAAATGAAGCTTGATTTGGATAAATGTAAGATTATCCAGTTGAGCACAGGAAACAAAATATACAATTATGTACTAAATAGAAAAATACAAGGAAAATTTCCACTGGAAAAGACAGAGAATATTGATGGTCCATGAAGTTAACTGTAGTGAAGCATAGACACTTAATCACATGACAAGATACAGATATCTTTATAACAATTTTAGACCTAGGCCTGTGACTAGGGTTGAGCGAATCAAAATATCTGAAGTGGACTTTTATCCAAATTTCAGGGAAAATTCGATTCGCTCCGAAGCTGAGTTTCCTTGTGCTTCGTCAATTTTCCCAGAAATGGCGTTAAAAAAACCTATTTACCTAATCATTTTAAGTGTGAACAAGCCGCTGCAGACATCTTGATTGAAGATCCTACGCAAAATCTTGTGCATGGTCACGTATGATGTCACCACACCAGCCAGCTTGATTACGCCATCACGCACCACTGATGAGGTGAGTATTCGTCATGAAGTGCATTTCTTTGTGAAATTTGGTGGGCAAGACGAATCAATGTTTTCATAAATTCGCTCAACACTACCAAGACAAGAGTGCATCCTCTAAGCCTAAGCAGGGGCTTGGATACCTTTCTTGATGTTTTATGGGGAAAAAATATGCGAAGAGGTACATCCCAGGGAAAGAAAACCATCTCACTAGCACCACCTTCTGGAAGTGGCTCCCTATGAGTCAAAGTCTGACAGTTTTTTTCCCATGGAGCATTGTGAATAAGTCTCTACACAGCTGGTCTCTTTAAGGAGAGCCAGCATCCTGACTAAGCTGCATTCAAAGCGTAATAAGCCAGCCAGAGGCCTAATCTGCACTGCTGAGGGTCAGGCAACCCGAAACAGCTTGACTGTTTTCCTTTGTCATGTTCAAAGGCTTATTAAAAAGTCAGACTTTTTAAGGAAACCACTTCCAGAAGGTAGCTCTAGTGAGATGATTCTTCCCATGGAGGTACCTAGAGATGAGCGAGAACTAAAATGCTTGGGTGCTCGTTATTCGAGTCAAACTTTTCCCGATGCTCGGGTACTCGTTTCGAATAACGAACCCCACTGAAGTCAATGGGAGACTCGAGTATTTTTTGCAGGGGACCAAGGCTCTGCCTAGGGAAGGCTGGGTGAAAACCTGGAAACCTCAGAAAATGATGGAAACACCACGGAAATGGACAGGAAACAGCAGGGGCATCATGCATGGATGCCTCTGAGGCTGCCTAATCCCACCATTACCCCAAATTCTCAGGCAACAGCCTGGTGGTTAACCTCATGGCAATTGTGCTCACCCAGACCAAGAAAGGCGAGGCAAATACCCATCACATGTTAAGGAAGCACCCAACTAGGTGCAACGAAGGTCCATCACCGCCAATTTTCAGGGACACGGTAATGGTGACCCACTTAAAAATGCTGCCTGACAACCTGGCGGTGAACCCCTGATTGTCTGTCTTTCAATAAGATTGCAGTGTAAAGCATGGTGGTGAGCCTCAGTAATAAGATTGCAGTGTAAAGCATGGTGGTGAGCCTCAGTATGACTTTTTAGATGGAGATAGCATGTGGTCACGTACTCCCTGGAACCCCATAGTCACCCGTTCTCTGATGTGCTACCCCAGAACATTCGCTGCCCCAATTCGCAAGACCTTTTGCAGTCTCCGTGTGCTGACAGTGGGGATTTACCAGTGTTGTCAGAGGAGGTGGTGGACAATGGCGAGACACAGGTGTCGGGGGGTGGGGTAGTTGTATGGGAAGCAAGTTACAGTGGGGACTCCTTGGGGGGACTTTCTCATGATGGGACAGATTCAACTTGGGTGGATCAGGCACAGGAACAGATCATTTTTTTTTTTGTGTGTGTTTATTTAACTTTTATTTAGCACAAATAACCACAGAGATATTTATTCGTTCTTTTCGCTGCGCAGTCTGGCGTTGGGGTTCGTCACTTTGATGGCGAGCTGTGCCGCTCTCTCCACAATGGTCTTTTGGGTCTTTGAGGAGACGTTGAGGAGATCAGTGAAATTCAGTGAATGACGACGCAGGACCCCAACTTAAAAATTTAGCATCAACCGGTACAGTCGTAAATTATGAGCTTGATCAAGTGTGGCATGTGTTCTCTGTATTCTTCTCAGTTTATTACCGTATATGGCAGGTATCCGGAAAAATAGTTTGGAGAGAGAGAAAGATAGGAAAAAGACGTAAATTGTTTTGAGAGAGGGCCTGTAGGTGGACCTCCGGAAAAATTGTTTGGAAAGAGGGCCTGTAGGTGGACCTCTGGAAAAATTGTTTGAAGAGAGGGCCTGTAGGGGGCCCTCCTGAAAAATTGTGGTAAAAGAGTGCCAGTTGGACCTCTAAAAAATGGCGTTTTTTGGTCAGCATTAGGCAAAGACGATATGGAGGAGGAGGAGGAGTAGGAGGAGTAGAGAAGAGGAATCGGATACATAAGTAATGTTAATCTTTAGCTGCTTTCCCCCGGAGGAGATTTGAATTCTGGTGAAATCCAGGCTTTGTTCATTTTAATAAGCGTCAGCCTGTCAGCGCTGTCAGTTGACAGGCGTGTACGCTTATTGGTGATGACGCCACCAGCTGCACTGAATACCCACTCTGACAGCACGCTACCGGCAGGGCAGGCCAGCACCTCCAAGGCGTACAGCGCCAGTTCAGGCCATGTGTCCAGCTTTGAAACACAGTAGTTGTATGGAGCAGAGTGATCGCTACGGACGTTGGTATGGTCATCTAGGTACTCCCTCACCATCTTTCTGTACAGCTCCCCCCTACTCTGCCTAGACTGGGGACAGGTGACAGTGTCTTGCTGGGGTGACATAAAAGTGGCAAAGGCCTTGGAGAGCGTTCCCTTGCCAGTGCTGGACAAGCTGCCTGCTCGGCTCCTCTCCCCCGCTACTTGGCCCACAGAACCATGCCCTCTGCCGCTAGCGGCGTCAGATGGGAAGGATTGTTTCAGCTTGTGCACCAGGGCCTGTTGATATCTATTCACTCTCATACTCCTTTCCTCTGCAGGGATGAGAGTGGAAAGGTTCTGCTTGTACCGTGGGTCCAGGAGAGTGAACACCCAGTAATCGGTGTTTGAAAAAATGCTTCTAACGCGAGGGTCACGGGATAGGCACATTAACACCTGAACTATAGCAAGGTATGCGTTCCTAATTGAGATAATTGATATATACTATGGAACGCTAAAATAAAGCAAAACAAATAAACTTTATTAAGCACAAACAATAGGTAATAAAAATAATGGGAATATCAAAAAAGAATAATAATTCCCTCATAAATAAACCATGCGGGATATATCAGGGAGAAGCAGTGGCTCCAATCCACTGAAAAAATGTGTATCCCACAAAAAAGGGGCAGAAGGGGCGAACAAGTGCAGGGTATCAAGGTCAACATATCATTTGACCCATATTGTATAATACCCCTGCTACTGTCACTAAATATGCCCCACTATTGCCAGAACAAAGTTAGGGATACATCTGTGAAGGCAGCAATGGTGATAAATACTGCCTCCCCTTAATCCACTAACTTATCAACTTGGATAAGCACTAGTAAACAAAGTGGTACATGGTATGCCCATATCTCATAGGCACACCGAGGCTTGTCCTCTCCTATTAAGGCTCGACGCGTTTCTTATGTATGTTACTAGAGATGAGCGAGCACTAAAATGCTCGGGTGCTCGTTATTCGAGTCAAACTTTTCCCGATGCTAAGGTGCTCGTTTCGAATAACGAACCCCATTGAAGTCAATGGGAGACTCGAGCATTTTTGCGGGGGACCAAGGCTCTGCCTAGGGAAGGCTGGGTGAAAACCTGGAAACCTCAGAAAATGATGGAAACACCACGGAAATGGACAGGAAACAGCAGGGGCAGCATGCATGGATGCCTCTGAGGCTGCTTAATCCCACCATTACCCCAAATTCTCAGGCAACAGCCTGGTGGTTATCCTCATGGCAATTGTGCTCACCCAGGCCAAGAAAGGCGATGCAAATACCCATCACATGTTAGGGAAGCACCCAACTAGGTGCAACGAAGGTCCATCACCGCCTGCAGGTGACACCACTGCTCATGCTGGCACTGCAGCTGAAATCAAGTTTAGTATCTGTCCTTATCAGTTGCTGTGGCTGCTGGTGGTATAGTGGTGAGCATAGCTACTTCCCAAGCAGTTGATCCGGGTTTGATTCCTGTCTATCGCAGGAGGCAATTAAAAATCAGTACAATATCTAATACGTCCCCCTACCCGGGTAAACTGTTTGCAGAGAGGGCCTGTAGGTGGGGGGGAAGGAGGTTTCGCTGGAAGAGCCAGAGGAGTGCCCCCTGGGCTAGCGTGTGTGGTGGTGACAACAGCCGGAATGGATTTTGAAAAACTGTTGCATCAACCGGTGCGGTATCGATTCTTCTCAGTTTAATACCGTATACGTCCCCTATCTTGGGACCTTATATTTTATGGATTTTTCGACCACGGAAAACGGAAAAAGAGCTTGCTCTGGCCAGGGGAGTGTCTTTCCCACTGCAGCTAAGGGGACGTGTCCATGCTCTGCCTATCACAGGTCAGGAGGGAAATAAAAGAAGAACCAAACAAAAATCTGTATAATATCTAAGACGTCCCCTATCCGGGTAAATTGTTTGTAGAGAGGGCCTGTAGGTGTGGGGCAGGCTGGGGGGAAGGAGGTTTTGCTGGAAGAGCCAGAGGAGTGCCCCCTGGGCTAGCGTGTTTGGTGGTGACAACAGCCGGGTGTAGTTAGAATGACGACGCAGGACCCCAACTTAAAAATTTAGCATCAACCGGTACAGTCGTAAATTATGAGATTGATCAAGTGTGGTATGTCTTCTATGTATACTACTCAGTTTAATACCGTATATGGCAGCTATCCGGAAAAATAGTTTGTAGAGAGAGAGAGAAAGATAGGACACAGAAGTAAATTGTTTGGAGAGAGGGCCTGTAGGTGTGGGGCAGGCTGGGGGGAAGAAGGTTTCGCTGGAAGAGCCAGAGGAGTGCCCCCTGGGCTAGCCTGTGTGGTGGTGACAACAGCCGGGTGTAGTTAGAATGACGACGCAGGACCCCAACTTAAAAATTTAGCATCAACCAGTACAGTCGTAAATTATGAGATTGATCAAGTGTGGTATGTCTTCTATGTATACTACTCAGTTTAATACCGTATATGGCAGCTATCCGGAAAAATAGTTTGTAGAGAGAGAGAGAAAGATAGGACAAAGAAGTAAATTGTTTGTAGAGAGGGCCTGTAGGTGGGGTGGCAGGCTGGGGGGAAGGAGGTTTCGCTGGAAGAGCCAGAGGAGTGCCCCCTGGGCTAGCGTGCGTGGTGGTGACAACAGCCGGAATGCATTTGGAAAAACTCTAGCATCAGCCGGTGCGGTATCGATTCTTCTCAGTTTAATACCGTTTACGTCCCCTATCTTGGGACCTTATATTTTATGGATTTTTCGACCACGGAAAACGGAAAAAGAGCTTGCTCTGGCCAGGGGAGTGTCTTTCCCACTGCAGCTAAGGGGACGTGTCCATGCTCTGCCTATCACAGGTCAAGAGGCAAATAAAAGAAGAACCAAACAAAAATCTGTACAATATCTAAGACGTCCCCTATCCGGGTAAATTGTTTGTAGAGAGGGCCTGTAGGTGGGGTGGCAGGCTGGGGGGAAGGAGGTTTCGCTGGAAGAGCCAGAGG
Source organism: Rhinella marina (assembly GCA_900303285.1). Classification (NCBI taxonomy): domain Eukaryota; kingdom Metazoa; phylum Chordata; class Amphibia; order Anura; family Bufonidae; genus Rhinella; species Rhinella marina. The sequence goes on along the minus strand of ONZH01014933.1, from coordinate 686 downwards.
AGTGTCCCCTGGGCTAGCGTGTGTGGTAGTGACAACAGCCGGGTGTAGTTAGAATGACGACGCAGGACCCCAACTTAAAATTTTAGCGTCAATTATGAGCTACATCAAGTGTGGCATGACTTTTAAATGGATATTGCATGTGGTCACGTACTCCCTGGAACCCCATAGTCACTCCTTCCCTGATGTGCTAGCCCAGAACATTCTCTGCCCCAATTCGCAAGACCTTTTGCTGTTTCCGTGTGCTGACAGTGGGGATTTACCAGTGTTGTCTGAGGAGGTGGTGGACAATGGCGAGACACAGGTGTCGGGGGGTGAGGTAGTTGTATGGGAAGCAAGTTACAGTGGGGACTCCTTGGGGGGACTTTCTCATGATGGGACAGATTCAACTTGGGTGGATCAGGCACAGGAACAGATCAATTTTTGTTTGTGTTTATTTAACTTTTATTTATCAAAAATAACCAGAGATATTTATTCGTTATCTTCTCTGCGCAGTCTGGCGTTGGGGTTCGTCACTTTGATGGCGAGCTGTGCCGCTCTCTCCACAATGGTCTTTAGGTTCTTAGATGGAGACGTTGTCGGCGATTTCAGTAAGAAGGACTGTTGCTCATAACAGAACCTCGACTCCTTGACTTGTGGAGCAGGAATTTGCGAACCATGTTGGCGCATATGTTGGCTTCTACTTGCTA
>ONZH01014932.1:0-21357 GCA_900303285.1 Rhinella marina | reverse complement strand
TTTTGCTTCTTGTGTTCTCTTACTCTTCTGTTCCTCTCCCTTCTTTTACCTTTACATCCATTCTTAGTCTCCTCTTCTCTCTTTTCCTCCCCTTCCATTCTCTTCTCCCCTCATTTCCCTCTTCATCCTTCACTTATTGCCAGCTCTCCTTTCTTTCCATCTTCTTTCCCCATTGCTCATCATCCATTTTTCCCATTTCCATTCTTTCCTCCTCCCCTCATCTTTTCTCCCCATCCTTCACTTGTTCCCCTCCTTTCCTCCTCTCTTCCTCTCCCTTCTCTTACCTTCACTTCCATTTTCCTCTTCTCCCCTTTCCTCTTCCCTCAGCCCCCTCTCTTCTATTTTCTTTACCTTCCCATCCGTCACTGTTCATCTGCTCTCTTGTTTTCCCATTGCTTCCTTTCTTCCTCTCTTTTTTTCCATTTTCCTCTACTTCCATGCTCTTCTCTTATTTTCCCTTACCTTTCCTTCCCTTCTCTTCTCATCCTTCACTTCTTGTTGTCTCTTTCCTCCTCTCTTCCTTTCCCTTCTTATCTGCTCACTTTCATTCTGTTTTCTTCTCTTCCCCTCACTCCCATTCTGTTCCCATTTCTTTCCTTCTGTTTTCCTTTGCTTCCTCTCCTTTTCCTTCTCTTTTCTTCCCCATATTTCACTTATCATCCGCGTTTTTTCTTCCTTTTATCTCTTCTCCCCTTTCTCCTGCTCCTTTTTCCTCTCTTCTCTTCCATTTTCCTCTATTTCCATGCTGTTCTCTTATTCTCCCCTTACCTTTCCTCCCCTTCTTCCCTCATCCTTCACGACTTGTTGTCTCCTTCCTCCTCTCTTCCTCTCCCTTTTTATCCACCCACTTTCATTATGTTCTCTCTCTCTCCTTTCCTCTCCTTCCCTTCTCTTCCTCTCACTTCCATTCTGTTTCTCATTTCTTTCCTTCTGTTTCCTTTCCTTCCCCTCCTTTCCCTTCTCTTCTATACCCATCTTATCAGCCCCTTTTTTTCTCTTCCTTTTCTCTCTTCTTCCCTTCCCTTCCTTTCCCATTCTGTTCCCTTTAGTTCCCATCCTCTCCATTCCTTTTCACCATCCCTTCTAGTTTTCCTTGGTAATAAGCTGGGATAATGAGACAGTAAAGGTCTCTTTACACGGGCAGATTTTCTGCCTGTAACAAGCATCAATCAATGATATACCAGGACAGTCGGCAGCACTTACGGTACATGCGGCAGTTATTGTACTGTACGGGGATGAATGATCACTAATACACTGGGCGGATTTATATGGGGCAATGGTCAAGAACGTTCTTTCAGCTGAACAAAACCGGTTCCTAGTGTACTCCCCTTCCTTTTTCCTTTCTTCTTCCTTTGCCTGCCCCCACCTTTACCATCCTATGGCTCGGTAACAGACGTGTCTATAGACTGTCACCGCGGCCTGTAAAAATAATCTACAGGCAATTTCATATCAAGACGCATTCATCTTATTTCTTCCTGTATTAAACTGTGTCACAACCTCACAGCGGAGGATGAAATACATACATAATATTGGGGAAGGTTCAATAAAGATATCTCACCTAAGCCGCCATGTATTATTTAAAGGCCTGCACGAGCGCTAAAGGTGCACATTGACATATTCATTACAGTTTATATGTCCCTTCATGCTTAGCCGTGACTGCATGAAATACCGCACTGTATACTTCAATATTTAAGAGCATGTGAGGCTGCCATGAAGACTTATCATTTACCGCAGTCTGCGGATTATGAAGAACAGATATTTTGTACAAAAGATACTCAGAGGTAATACACACTACAGCATAATGTTCTCCGAGAACTTCATGCACCTCCCCATCTACTGCTTGTGAATGGAGAGCAGTTATCTGTAAGCATCCCAATTTGTGGAGCCCGCCTAAAATGTGCTGCTAGGGTGGGTACTGGACAGAATCAGTCTCCTTTCCCCTCTGGCAGCTGTGTCTCAGCAAATGATCTGGGGCAGGCCTTCTGTTAAGAAACTATCCGAGGTGAAGGGCACTTGCAGAGAAGATCAAGATGATTCTTTCCCCTTGGTGCTACTGCTGAAATGTAATGCTGGGGGCAGGCACAGGACAGAATCAGTTTCCTTTCCCCTCTGGCAGCTGTGATGTGTCCCAGCAGATAATCTGGGGCAGTCCTTCTGTTAAGAAAGGATCTGAGGTGAGGGGCACTTAGAGAGAAGACCAAGATAATGGTTTTTCCTTGGTGCTGCTGCTAAAATTTTGCTGTTGGGTACTGGACAGAATCAGTCTTCTTTCCCCTCTGGCAGCTGTGATGCTTCTCAGCAGGTAATCTGAGGCAGTCCTTCTGTTAAGAAAGGAACTGAGGTGAGGGGCACTTCAGGAGAAGACCAAGGTAATGCTTTTCCCTTGGTGCTGCTGCTAAATGTGCTGTTGGGGTTGGGTACTAGACAGAATCAGTCTCCTTTCCCCTCTGGCAGCTGTGATGTGTCACAGCAGATAATCTGGGGCAGTCCTTCTGTAAGAAAGGATCTGAGGTGAGGGGCACTTAGAGAGAAGACCAAGATAATGCTTTCCCCTTGGTGCTGTTGCTAAAATGTGCTGTTGGGGGCGGGTATTGGGACAGAATCAGTCTCCTTTCCCCTCTGGCAGCTGTGATGCTTCCCAGGCAGGTAATCTGGGGCAGTCCTTCTATTAAGAAAGGATCCTAGGTGAGGGGCACTTAGAGAGAAGACCAAGATTATGCTTTCCCCTTGGTGCTGCAGCTAAAATATGCTGTTGGTGTTGCGTACTGGACAGAATCACTCTCCTTTCCCCTCTGGCAACTGACAATATAATCTTTTCTTACTTCTCCTGGAGAAAGAGTCTTCTCAGCTATATTGCCATATTATTTTGGAGGCTTTGTTCCTTCCCTGACAATCAGACAGAAAGTTATCTCTGGCTGTGGGGTGAGTGACTAAGCTTGTGTGACCACCAGAACTCAACTCAGTAGGTGGACGTGCACATTGCTATACTTTTTAAACACCTGATGGTGCCATAATATGTATGTAAGATTGGTGGCCACTCCTAGGTTGTGCTCCATCATAGGGGGCAAAAAACTGGTCCTCATGCCTTAGGGCTCATTCAGACAACAGTAATGTTTTGCGGTCCGCAAATTGCGGATCCGCGAAACAACGATACCGGCCCGTGTGCATTCCGTAATTTTCGGACCGCAAATGGGCGGCACTATGATAGAAAATGCCTATTGTCAGTGGCATAAGTTAGAGAGAAGTGTCTTCAAGATGTGCCTAATCTATCACACAGGTACATCTTCTGCCTGTCTCCTTTCGAGTGTCCAGCTTCTCCCCTGGTGGCAGGACTGAAGAAGGATCGGGCATGTTGGATTTCAGCATGCTCAATCCTTTGATTCTGCAGTTGTTTGTTTCTGCAGAGTTGCAGTTTTCCCTTCAGACTATAGTTGATCTCTGAAGGTTTCAGCAGTGGAACACCGTATCAAAAGTGGACACTCCCTTTAACTAAGAATGCCCAAATAGGCCATGGCAAAAAATAAATAAATTGCAAAATGTGCAAGGGAGTGAATCGTTTTTCTAGGCCCGGTATATTAGTACCATTACTTTATTACTGTACTGCAGTTATAGAATTAGATCACGATAAAACCTTGTTTTATTGGCCACCTGCCAGATCTCTTCCTCATGAAGAGGCGAGCGTGCCGGAGGTGAACGCCTGGTGTATTATGTTTTAACCTCACTCGAAATCAGTCATCCGTAGGTACAAGTACGCGGCAGAACGCTCGCTAATGATACCAGTCACTTTATTATCGGGAATACAATCTTTAATTACCATTGTGAATCAGCGTATGTATCTCACTGAGTTAATGAAGGATGGCGTGCCGCTGCGCAGTGAGATGTAGCCTTCATCTTGTATTAGGGGATGATGTATGTCTCACTTATTCAGGTTGTTCTCTGACTATTAGGCACGGTGTTACCCAACTCTCAGGTTTCCAGCACAGGATCACCGCTGGCGGCCATGGCGCACTTCTCCCTGTTCCTGAATTGACTGCTGGTCTCCGCTGGGTTTTCAGGGTAGGCATTGCTCTTTGATGACTTTTGGTCCTGGTGGACTATTTCAAGTTTGATAAAAAATTGGCCAAGGGGAGTAAATCTGGTAAAATAATGAACGAATCGCTATGCCGTTCCAGTAATACCTTGCCGATGCCCTGCGCTGGTCTTTGTTCACTTGGCTGCAGTGATGAAATGTCCAAAGGGGACTACCCCTTTAATCTTGGCTGTTTCCTTAACTTTACTCTTAGCTTTCTGATGTGAACTCCAAAGCTCATGCCCAGACATAGAATCAAATGTTACATTTCCTGCCACTAGGGGGAGTGCGGTATATACACAGTGTGCAATAAGCTCCCAAGCTCCCTCTAGTGGTGTCTGCAGGCAGACAGAATTTTATTATCTAAAGGGAATCTGTCAGCAGCTTTGACCATGCTAAACAGTACTCGGTAGGTGTTGGGGGAGAGCAGTATAAACCATATTCTTTACAATACTTTTTGCAGAGCTTTTATCATCAGGAGTGGTGTGAAGTTTTATTCTGCCAGGTTCTGCTCTTGCTAATGCCCAGGAGGCAACTCTTTACCGTTTTGACCACACTAAACAGTTGACAGCACTAGATAAGGGATGGAAAGAGCAGGACAAACATACATTTGTAGAGCATTTCTCATCAGGAGTAGTGGAAAATTGAAGTTTCATTCTGCCAGGTTCTGCTCTTGCAAGTGCCCAGGAGGCAACACTTTACAGTTTTGACCATGCTAAGTCCTTGACAACACTAGATAAGGGATGGCAAGAGCAGGACAAACATACATTTGTGGAGCATTTCTCATCAGGAGTAGTGTGAAACTGAAATTTTATTCTGCCAGGTTCTGCTCCTGCAAGTGCTCAGGAGGCAACTCTTTACAGTTTTGACCACCCTAAACAGTTGACAGCACTAGTTAACTGATGGAGTGAGCAGGACAAATATACCTTTTGTGGAGCATTTATCATCAGGAGTAGTGTGAAACTGAAGTTTCATTCTGCCAGGTTCTACTCCTGCAAGTGCTCAGGAGGCAACTCTTTAAAGTTTTGACCATGCTAAGCCCTTGACAACACTAGATAAGGGATGGCAAGAGCAAGACAAACATACATTTGTGGAGCATTTTTCATCAGGAGTAGTGTGAAACTGAAGTTTCATTCTGCCAGGTTCTGCTCTGCAAGTGCCCAGGAGGCAACTCTTACAGTTTTGACCACCCAAACAGTTGACAGCACTAGATAAGGGATGGAGAGAGCAGGACAAACATACCTTTTGTGGATCATTTCTCATTAGGAGTAGTGTGAAAATGAAGTTTCATTCTGCAAGGTTCTGCTCCTGCAAGTGCTCAGGAGGTGGAGCTTCACTGTGAAGTGCTCTCTGCACATAGCTGCTTTAACAACCCTGCCCCTCTGCTCTGAGTGACAGCTGTAGTGTTCTCCAAGTTGGATGCTACAGCTGTCACTCAGAGGAGAGGGGTTGTGAAACAGATCAATGCAGGACACCACTTCACAGTGAAGCTTTGCCCTCCTGAGCACTTGCAGGAGCAGAATCTGGTAGAATGAAGCTTCAATATTCACACTACTCCTGATGAGAAAAGTTCTACAAAAGTTACATTTGTTCCTGCTCTCTCCAGCCCCTATCTAGTGTTGTCAACTGTTTAGCTTGGTCAAAACTGTGATGCAATGCCTGGTGGGCCACTTGCAGGAGTATAACCTGGCAGAATTAAACTTCATATCACACTACTTCTGATGAGAAATGCTCTACAAAAGTTACATTTGTCCTGCTCTCTCCAGCCCCTATCTAGTGTTGTCACCTGTTTACCTTGGTCAAAACTGTGATGCATCGCCTCCTGGACATTTACAGGAGCAGAACCTGGCAGAATGAGGCTTCATATTCACACTACTCCTGATGAGAAATGTTCCACGAAAGGTACATTTGTCCTGCTCTCTCCAGCCCCTATGTAGTGCTGTCAAACTGTTTACCTTGGTCAAACCTGTCATGCATTGCCTCCGGGGCACTTGCAGAAGCAGAACCTGGCAGAATAAAACTTCATTATTCACACCACTCCTGATGATAAAAGCTCCACAAATGGTATGCTCTCCAAACTCCTACCTAGTGCTGTCAGCAGTTTTACATAGTCAAAACTGCTGACAGACCCCCTTTAAACTCTATGTCAATGCAGGGTATCAGATAAACGGAGTGTTATAAGGAAATAATTGGCACAGAATTTCGGAATGCATTAAAATATCAAAAGGATGTTTAGGGCTGGACATTCACTTTATGTTTCAGCAACTTTTTTATCCGTTTCCCCAAATTGTGAAGATTTTCGTGCAGTGTGTTTTTATGAAATGCTTTTCACGTAATGAAGATTTTATCTTTTTCTTCTTTTCTCTGACTTTAGTATATCTACAGCATAAATCTGATTGAAACGCGATCAGTTATCATCCCCGCTCCCCCTGTATGTGACAGTCAGCTGCTGTCGGCCGTAAATGTCTGAGATTAATGTCCATTTTGGAATTGCCAGGAGATTATAAAAATAAATGTGAATCTTCAGCAACTTGCGTCTCTTTAACGATGCCCAGTCATTAAGAACATTATAAAACATTGGCAGCACTTCAGATCAAATGCCATCTATCGGCAGATGTGGACTCAAATGAGGATGGCTGAGTACAATCAAGTGGGAGACGTACTGCAGTCATTTTTCTTCCGTGCTGGGACTGCAAAGTATTGTTGGAAATAATGAACATATTAGAAAGAGACGGTAGTAATGAGTGTAATGGAGCCGTGCCGGCAATTTAAAGGGGAAGTTCATGATAAAAAATTATCATTTGTAATATTCTGTTTTAGTAAATATTTGTAAAATTCTGAGGCATAGTATTTCAGAACTAAACATTATGCGGTTCCTCTATTATTCCCCCTGGAAATGCATGAATTCATTATAACTGGGTTGTCATAGTAGTGCTCAACGGTGCTTGGTTTCCAGGCATGGCCGCCTCGCTGTCCCCTTGCTCCACAGGTCCTGGAGGAATAGATCCGCTATAATACAGGGGGCACTATGGGTGGACAGTTATAATACAGGGGGCACAACGGGGGCACTATAGCACAACAGGAGGCAATATAATACCGTGAGCACTATGAAGGGCACTAAAGCACTACAGGGGACAATATAATACAGGGGGCACTATGGGTTGACAATTATAATACAGGGGGCACTATAGCACTACAGGAGGCAATATAATACAGTGATAACTATGGGGGGCACCAGATCACCATAGGGGACAATATAATACAAGGGGCACTACAGGGTGCATTATAATACAGGCGGCACTACGAGAGGGCAATTATAATACAGGGGGCACTATAGCAATACAGGAGGCAATATAATACAACGAGCACTATGAGGGGCACTAAAGCACTACAGGGGACAATATAATACAGGAGGCACTATGAGTAGACAGTTATAATACAGGGGACACTATAGCACTACAGGAGGCAATATAATACAGTGAGCATTATGAGGGGCACTAAAGCACTACAGGGGACAATATAATACAGGGGAGAATATGGGTGGACAGTTATAATACGGGGGCACAACGAGGGCACTGTAGCACTACAGGAGGCAATATAATACAGGGGGCACTATGGGTAGACAGTTATAATACAGGGGGCACTATAGCACTACAGGAGGCAATATAATACAGTGAGCACTATGAGGGGCACTAAAGCACTACAAGGGACAATATAATACTGGGGCACTACAGGGTGCATTATAACACAGGTAACACTATGGGAGGGCAATTATAATACAGGGGGCATTGTAAAACAGGCTAGAGCACTACAGGTGGGTATTATAACTACTTACTTGGAGCTACTACAGAGGGCATTATAAATACTGAGCCCACTATAGGGGATATTTTAACTACTGGGGACACTATAGAGGGGCCCTATTACTACTGTAGACTCTAAAGAGTTGCCTTATAGAATGGCCTTGTTACTTCTGGAGGCACTATACAGGGTCTTTATTTCTACTGGGGCACTGTGTGGCATTATTACTACTGGTGGCACTGTGTGGCATTATTACTACTGGGGGCACTGTGAGGGCCTTATTATTGGGCCCAATATGGAGGGCATTGCTGCTAATGGGGGTAATCTAGGGGAGCATTATCACTACTGGTGGTATTTAGGGGGCACTGTTACTATGGGGGTGCTATCTGAAAAGCACTATTATTTTGCAGTAAAGTGTTTGTGAGCATTGGGGAGCACAGCGAGCACACTATTGGGGGTAGCAGTAGGATAACAATGTTGGGGCACCGGGAATGGGAGGATGATGGAAAAGTGAGGAATCTAAGATGCCTGTGTGCCAAACTGTAGAAACGAGAAGTCGTCAAGGCGGTCTGGTCCATATAGAGAAGATGAGGAAAGAGAACATCTACATCAGAGGAGACTGGATGGAAGACGTATGTGGCGCTGTATTACCTTGTATGTTTAGTAGCGCTGTATGTAATGTTTTCCAGGGGAGGGGTTGGATTGAGAATTTGATGGGGGGTCCATTAATTTATTTCTTCCCAATGGATGTTTACATTGCATAGACTATGTACTTATTACGATCAAATACTCCTATTGTGCCATCCTCTTCTGTCTATTAGGGCTCATGCACACAAACGTATTTTGTTTCTGTGCCTGAGGAATTCCTCTCTTTCAATATTTCTGGCTCTCTCTGTCGGCTATAGTGAAAGTTCTGTGCATTTGAATCCAGTAATCCCCGCTTATTCTAGTATCTTCTTCATTGACTAGCTTCTTGACAAGTGTGGTTTAGTTCTTGTGGTTTCTAGTCCAGTCCTTGCTCCATCCTGAGGGTACGCCCAAACGGTCAGGCTTCGTGATGCTGTTTTGGAAGCCAAAATCAGGAGTGGGTCATGAAAGGGAGTAAAAGTAGAGAAAGGACAGATACGACTTCTTCTCGAGTCTTGGACTTTGTTTCCTTGTGTGTCTTGCCTTGATTCCACTTCAGTTTTATGTTTTCTAGTCTCTGGGTCGTAATGCCCTCTTCTTGTTCATGTTAGGGTCAGTATTTCAGTTGAGGGTTTTCCATAGGGACAGCGAGGGTCAGTGATGCTGGTTTGAGGGGTCAATGTTCATAGATCTAGGGAACAAGTCAAAGAAAGCTGGAGTCATGGACAGTTTTTGTCGGTTTGTTCAACCTCTGCTCACCATATCATCCACAACATCCATCTGATTATCATTGTCATCATCCATTACCATCATCATCCTTCTTCTTCTTGCCCGATAGTCAGTCATATGTGCTTCATATTATCTACTGGGCGACTGTCCGACTGTTCCACCATTCAGCTACTGTATACTCAAAGTCCTCGGGGCACCTGAGTCTTGGTAGACACTGTTAGTACCTAGGAAAGTCAACTGCTGAGGTTGTCTAGTGCAGTGATTTTCAACCAGTGTGCCGCGGGGAAAGTTCCCCAAACTATGGTGCCCCCTGTGTTTTGTTCCCCGGCAATGCGCAGCGATGCGCAGTCACGCTTCCTACAGTGTAGGCAGTGGCGTAGCTACCGGGGGGGCAGGGGGGGCGACGGCTCCGGGCCAGCGCTCACTTGTATTTAGAGACCCCCATCAGACCTCAGATCTGCATATTGTGCCCCCATCAGACCTCAGATCAGCCCACCCAGCCACATAAGATAAAAATAAAAAACCTTACTTACCTGTTCTGCGCTGCGGCTGCCCTCCGGTCCGCGCTCTGCTCTCTTCCATGGCGGCGCGCACTATGACCTGACGCTGCACGCAGCGTCAGGTCATAGTGTGCGCGGGCCAGGGAAGAGAGCGGAGCGCGGACCGGAGGGCAGCTGCAGAACAGGTAAGAAAGGTTTTTTATTTTTATCTTATGTGGCTGGGTGGGCTGATCTGAGGTCTGATGGGGGCACAATATGCAGATCTGAGGTTTGATGGGGCACAATACGCTGATCTGAGGTCTGATGGGGGCACATTAAGCTGATCTGAGGTCTGATGGGGGCACAATACGATGATCTGAGGTCTGATGGGGGCACAATATGCAGATCTGAGGTTTGATGGGGCACAATACGCTGATCTGAGGTCTGATGGGGGCACATTAAGCTGATCTGAGGTCTGATGGGGGCACAATACGATGATCTGAGGTCTGATGGGGGCACAATATGCTGATCTGAGGTCTGATGGGGGCACAATATGCAGATCTGAGGTCTGATGGGGGCACAATATGCAGATCTGAGGTTTGATGGGGCACAATACGCTGATCTGAGGTCTGATGGGGCACAATACGCTGATCTGAGGTCTGATGGGGGCACATTAAGCTGATCTGAGGTCTGATGGGGGCACAATACGATGATCTGAGGTCTGATGGGGGCACAATATGCTGATCTGAGGTCTGATGGGGGCACAATACGCTGATCTGAGGTCTGATGGGGGCACAATATGCAGATCTGAGGTTTGATGGGGCACAATACGCTGATCTGAGGTCTGATGGGGGCACAATATGCAGATCTGAGGTTTGATGGGGGCACAATATGCTGATCTGAGGTCTGATGGGGGCACATTTAGCTGATCTGAGGTCTGATGGGGGCACAATACGATGATCTGAGGTCTGATGGCACAATATGCTGATCTGAGGTCTGATGGGGCACAATATGCTGATCTGAGGTCTGATGGGGGCACAATATGCAGATCTGAGGTTTGATGGGGCACAATACGCTAGGCCCAGGTTTCACACTGAGTGAGTATAAATACATTTAGAATCTATATTATTAACTATATGTATAATATGTACTGTTTTAGTGTCATTTTGTGCCATTTTGGTTGGTGGTGTGCCCCGGGATTTTTTAAGTGTTAAAAGTGTGCCGCGGCTCAAAAAAGGTTGAAAATCACTGGTCTAGTGTCTAGTCAGCGTCAATGTTATTACAGTATTGAAGTATACAATACAGGAAAACTGTGGGCAGGATTTAGGCCCCAAAATTGCCACCAGTGGACAATGTGCAGATGAAGCTGGGCCTGCATTACATATGCATTCAAGCTAGAAGACAACAGCACGTGGCCAATTTAGAACTACATGAGTAGTGCTACAGATAGGGAGTCCAGATCACTACTGCCCCCCGTTCCCATACCGCCAGCGTTTAAAGGGCATCTGTCACCAGTTTTGTACCTATGACACTGGCTGACCTGTTACATAATCACTTGGAAGCTGAAGACATCTTCATGTTCATGTTCATATGTGTCCGCATTGCTGAGAAATATGAAGTTTGAATATATGCAAATGAACCTGTAAGAGCAATGGGGGCGTTACTGTTACACTTAGAGGCTCTGCTCTCTCTACTCTTTGATTGACAGGGTCAAGCAGGTGTGATGACGTTTTTACTGCCTGGCCCTGTGACTCAAAGAGAGAGAGTAGAGCCTCTAGGTGTAATGGTAACGCCCCCGTTGCTCCTAGAGGCTAATTTGCATATATTAAAACATCATTTTTCTCAGCAATGCGGGCACATATGAACATGGGACCAACACAGATGTCTTCAGCTGCCAAGAGCACATGTAACAGGTCAGCCAGTGTCATAGGTACAAAACTGCTGACAGATGCCCTTTTATGCTGTGCTAAAATACATCGTCAGGATTGCTGTGCATGTGCACTGGAGTCCTCTCCATTGTATGAGTACAGTCTTGACTGTGTTTCAGTGCAGCGGAGAAACGGGGAACACTAGGTAAATTAAAATGGTGATCTGGACTCAACAACAAAGGAGTTCATTGTATCCGGCATAGCCAGCTACGACCGGAGCACCGCTAGATCCCTTTGACTCTAATGAGAGTTGGCGAGGATCCGGTTTATGGCATTAGTTTTTGTCTGACGGAATCCCGGAAACTGTCCGGGTTCCATTCTAGTTAATGGGCTCCAGCAGTCAACGCCAGTATCTGGCTATGCTGAGCATGGTGAACTCCGGCAGGCTGTTCCTTTGCCTAAATCCTACTGACAGTTTCCCTTTAAACCATGTGCCGCTACATCGCTGCCGGCGGTCGCTGCCTCTAATATTTCTAACAAGTGTTTACATTTCCGGAACATATATTCATTGTGCTCGGGACTTGTTTACCGGGAAGTCATGCCTCTTATTTTAAGGACTTAACCAGTTTAACCTGCACAAATTTCTCTCGACTGCAAACATTTATTTGGCATCGGCAGCTGGACTCGGCAGGCGGCCTCAGATCCCGGCTCTTGTAGGCCATTATGCTGCATTAGGCCGATAAAAGTTCTATTTATCTCGGGGAAAGTATTTCGGAACGTGCAACAAATTGCAGCAAATCAAACAAATATGTTTCCAAGGCGTTCTAATTACCTGGAAAAATCTGACTAAATGGATGTGCTACTGGCAGTGAGGCAGGAACCAGCGGGCACCACCTCGTAGGTGAGGTCCAGGTCTGAGAGCCTTAACCCTTTCAGCCATCCCCACTATTTTTTTTTTAAATCAGATAATTTTTATTAACAAGTTTTGAAAAAATATACAGATATATATAGCACAGTAAAATAAAATAATTGAAATTTAAATAAACGTGCATGTGATCATTATTACAAACAGTCAGCACTGTAAATATGCAAAACATATCAGTACGATGAATTGACAACAATCATCCGCAATCACTTATGCACACTAAGCACATATCAACAAACCCCCCCCCCCCCCCCACCCACCCACAACCTGACGGAGAGACGGCCAGCAAGCACACAATTGACACGGCGTCAAACAAGCTTTACACTGTAGTTGCTCTACCAGGTCGCAACCTCTACCTGGCGTCACAAGGATTGTGAGGTACAAGGGTGTCAAAGTCAGCAGATACCCATGGATCCCACATTGCCTCAAATTTCTTTTCACAGTTACGTTTGGTATAAACCCCTTTTTCCAATCGTAATATCAACCGCATTCTGTTCAGATATTCTACAAGAGAGGGAGGCTGGGGCCGTATCCAATGTTTAGCTATCAACACACGGGCTTGAAATAATAATCGTTGAATGCCCAATTTCTTATTGTGGGGTCTAGCCTTAAATATACCCAAAATACATGCCCTAGAAGTATAGGGAATCTCCGCATGATAGATCTTCCCGATGAGCCCCAATATAGACTTCCAAAAGCCAGTAAGCATGCTGCATTCCCAAAACATATGCAATAATGTGGCATTAGGATGTGCACATCTAGGACACATGGAATCAGACCTGATTCCGATCTTAAAAAGAAACGCAGGTGATTTATACACCCGGTGTATGAGCAGTAGCTGAGACATTCTTTGTCCTTCACAAACTGTTAATTGAGGCGCTAACCCGAGAACGTATTTCCACTGTTCGTCGGTCAATAGCCATCCCCACTATTAGTAGATACAGTGGATTTCTATTAGTGTCTCGCGGGAGGACAGATATTTTTCTGGATGTGGATGCTCCTCCACATTTGAAGATTCCCCTTTCCTACGTAGCCAGACCCCTTTCTGGAAGCATCATGCCTCCCTGGGAGCACTATGGGTGCAGGGCAGGGGTGGCATTATCCTGCCCGTACATACAGGAGGGATGTTTTCTGGGAGATGCCAATACTCCATGAGTGGTGCTGGAGATTGGCCAGCCCCTCCAGAAACCCGCTTTTTCTAGGAGCCTCTCGAAGTTGGCACATATGCTCTAGGAATGTCTCCAAGTTTTTGCAATGATGGAGCGTATTAGACATGAAGACTAGACACTCACCCAATATGGTCAAATACCAACACTGACAGTGGGTTATCATACTTGCCAACATTTTTGTAGGTCATTTTGGGGCATTTAAAGGGGTTGTCTCACTTCAGCAAGTGGCATTTATTATGTAGAGAAAGTTAATACAAGGCACTTACTAATGTACTGTGATTGTCCATATTGCTTCCTTTCTATTACATTATACACTCCTCGTTTCCATGGTTACGACCACCCTGCAATCCAGCAGTGGTGGTCGTGCTTGTAAACTATAGGAAAGAGCACCAGCCTCTCTAGTGGCCAGAACCGTGGGAGCGCACATAGGCTGGTACTTTTTCCTATAGTGTGCATGCATGACCACTGCTGCTGGATTGCAGGGTGGTCATAACCATGGAAACAGCAGTGTTTAATGTAATGGAAAAATGAATCCAGACATCAAACGAGACAATATAGACAATCACAATACATTAGTAAGTGCCTTGTATTAACTTTCTCTACATGATAAATGCTTTTTGCTGAAGTGAGACAATCCCTTTAAGTCCGCTTAAGGCCGTGATTTGCATAAAGTATCATTAACTGGCCACTGAAAACATTATAACAAACAAAATTATTTTTCTAATAGAAATGTACAATATCAATAATTAAAGTATATTACAAAAATGGTCAGTATCACTGCCCTGATACATTACAAAAATAAAAAAAGAATGACAGTTACACTTTAAGTACCCTAGATGTAGACGGTTAAAGTAATGGGATAATAAATATGGCGTCTGGTATATCCCACAACCCTTCCTCAGACAGATGTATACATTCGACCTCAGCATTTGTAATGCCTCCGTATACAGTGGGGAAAAAAAGTATTTAGTCAGCCACCAATTGTGCAAGTTCTCCCACTTAAAAAGATGAGGTCGGCCTGTAATTGACATCATAGGTAGACCTCAACTATGAGAGACAAAATGAGAAAATAAATCCAGAAAATCACATTGATTAAAAAAAAAAAAAAGATATTTGCAAATTATGGTGGAAAATAAGTATTTGGTCACCTACAAACAAGCAAGATTTCTGGCTCTCACAGACCTGTAACTTCTTCTTTAAAGGGAACCTGTCATCTCCGAAACACCCCCTGAACTACAGTAAGCATTGTATAGTGTAAGTGATGCTGAATCCGATTATGTAAGTTTTATCTTCATACTCACTTCCATTCTGACGCTGTGCTCCCACAAACCTGCAGTAAAATGCACTCACTGGACTCCTGTGCTCACTTACATAATGGAGAGGACTCAAAGAAGAGTCCTGTCAATGTATTTAACTGCAGGTTTGTGGGAGCACAGCGTCAGAATGGAAGTGAGTATGAAGATAAAACTTACATATTCGGATTCAGCATCACTTACACTATACAACACTTACTCTAGTTCAGGGGGTGTTTCGGAGATGACAGGTTCCCTTTAAGAGGCTCCTCTGTCCTCCACTCATTACCTGTAGTAATGGAACCTGTTTGAACTTGTCATCAGTATAAAAGACACCTGTCCACAACCTCAAACAGTCACACTCCAAACTCCACTATGGTGAAGACCAAAGAGCTGTCGAAGGACGCCACAAACAAAATTGTAGACCTGCACCAGGCTGGGAAGACTGGATCTGCAATAGGCAAGCAGCTTGGTGTGAAGAAATCAACTGTGGGAGCAATAATTAGAAAATGGAAGACATACAAGACCACTGATAATCTCCCTCGATCAGGGGCTCCACACAAGATCTCACCCCGTGGGGTCAAAATGATCACAAGAACTGTGAGCAAAAATCCCAGAACCACACGGGGGGACCTAGTGAATGACCTGCAGAAAGCTGGGACCAACGTAACAAAGGCTACCCTCAGTAACACACTACGCCACCAGGGACTCAGATCCTGCAGTGCCAGATGTGTCCTCCTGCTTAAGCCAGTACATATCCAGGCCCGTCTGAAGTTTGCTAGAGAGCATTTGGATGTTCCAGAAGAGTATTGGGAGAATGTCATATGGTCAGATGAAACCAAAGTAGAACTGTTTGGTAGAAACACAACTCGGCGTATTTGGAGGAGAGTGAATGCTGGTTGCATCCAAAGAACACCATACCTACTGTTAAGCATGGGGGTGGCAACATCATGCTTTGGGGCTGTTTGTCTGCAAAGGGACCAGGACGATCCGTGTACATGAAAGAATGAATGGGGCCATGTATCGTGAGATTTTGAGTGCAAGCCTCCTTCCATCAGCAAGGGTTTTGAAGATGAAACGTGGCTGGGTCTTTCAGCATGACAATGATCCCAAGCACACCGCCAGGGCAACGAAGGAGTGGCTTCATAAGAAGCATTTCAAGGTCCTGGAGTGGCCTAGCCAGTCTCCAGATCTCAACCCCATAGAGAAACCTTTGGAGGGTGTTGAAAGTCGGTGTTGCCCAGCGACAGCCCCAAAACATCACTGCTGTAGAGGCGATCTGCATGGAGGAATGGGCCAACATACCAGCAACAGTGTGTGCCAACCTTGTGAAGACTTACAGAAAACGTTTGACCTCTGTCATTGCCAACAAAGGATATATAACAAAGTATTGACCAAAAACTTATTTTCCACCATAATTTGCGAATAAATCAGACAATGTGATTTTCTGGATTTGTTTTCTCATTTTGTCTCTCATAGTTGAGGTCTACCTATGATGTCAATTACAGGCCGACCTCATCTTTTTGAGTTGGTTGGCTACATACTTTTTTCCCCACTGTACATTAGGAAAGTCTAAGCAGGCTTATATGATAGGAGAGCATCCACGTGAGTGAGAATTTGTGGATCTGCACCTTCTCCTTATACATCCTGAGCCTGTGTGTTAATGGGGTAAGATGAGAGTGCACAGCTTCTGGGAGACAATCATAAGAAGGAGCTTGGTCTGAAGATAAGTATATGGCAGAGAGGGTTGAGCTGGACAGGACAATTAGCCCCCCAACCATGATTGCCCAGCACTGTGTCAGACCAAGGTCCCTGCTTACAAAAGCTACTGTGCATCCACTGTAGAGCATTTGCTCGGTCAACATGTATACATCTGTATGCATTTCAACACTAGTTTTTGTGTCTCATCTGGAGCATAATAGTAGATATCTCCCATCCCGCACCACTCTAATGCAATATTTGTGGATAGGGGTTGTATAAAAAATAAAAGAATAAGGCTGGAACTCTGGATGTAGTGTTACCAGGATACTGTGGAGTAGGGAGGAGATAGATGGATACAGATATGGAAGGATGTAATGGTCCATGGTCCACAATTCCTAGATGAAGCTGGTAAAACCTTTTCTGGTCATTCAAGCCCAATGGATGTATCATATGCAGGTGAAATATCCATCAAGCTTTTTTCTGAGGCAGCATTTTGTCAAAATCCCCCCAATGCCTGATGCGTTCAATATCCTGAAACCTAAGGCCACAAGGATCCCCCCTGATGATGGTCCCACATGTGACATGTAACAGGGGTGTCCGTGTTATTACGAATGTCACCAGTTGATTGTCATTCAACTATACTAGTACAGTGCTCTTGCAGTTGAAGAATGTCCTTATGTAGTAGATCTTGGCTGTAACTGAGCGTGTGAATCTTCTACGCACTCCAGTGGACCCACAGGTGATGCATCTGCCTCTTTCGAAAGTATCAACGGTGGTACTAGTGAGCCATGTGGTGGTACCAGATGACTGAAAGAGGCTATGGTCAAGTCTGTCCTTATGGTTACGACCCCGTTGACATGTTAGCAGCGGAGTTTTCCCAACCAGATGTCCAGGTCAGATTGTAAAATTCCCCAATACTTGGACAGAATATTCCTTCTCATCAAAGGTAGTGATTATGCGGATCTGCTCATCGTCCTCTCTCTAGGTCTTGGGTAAAGAAAGGACTCATGATTACTGCCTAGAGAGTGCTAGTATGTACTTTTAAGGACATTAGTTGAGTACCTTCATCTCTCAAATCTAGTTCTAATTTGACCTGCTGCAATTTGGAAGTCAGAGCTAGTGGAACAATTCCATGAACCTATAAGTATTGGCCCATTAGGAAAACCCATCCTGAAGGCCAAAAGGTGTCACCTGTCCCACCGTAACGAGCCGTTAGTTACGATGGTTTTACGAAAATGTTGCATGGTTATTCTACCATCTACCTGCCTCTTCGAGAATTGACAGATCCAGAAAGGTGATTTGATGCTCATGAATCTCTGACCAAGACCAACACCATTAAATTGGTCTTTATTCCCCTTCCAAAAAAATGATCACGTTGTCAATGTAACGTAGCCACAGTGTGATAGGTGATGCCAGGCTGTTCATGTCATCACCAAATATGACCTCCCTCTTCCACCATCCCAGGTAAAGGTTGGCATATGTGGGCACACAAGGGCTACCCATTGCTACACCACTGAGCTGTTGGTAGACTTGATGGTCGAAAATTTCAGGAGACAGAGGACAAAGCGGTTGTACGGTCATAAATAACCGACAGTATTACAGCCCCGATCGTATGGGATGGAATTGTACAATACTTCTTCATCAAAACTGGCGAGAAGTGTCCCTTCCTCAACATACAGACAGTCCAATATTAAGGACTTCCATGGAGTCACATCTGTAGGAGGGTAAGGATGTCTCAAATGGTCGTAAAATGGTAAAGTGCTAATGCTGTGTGTGTGTCAGGCTACCAGTGCCCAAGGCAATCGGACTCTCCTTGAGTGAGTCCAGCCTTTTGTGGATTTTAGGGAGGCCCCATGCTAGCTGTGGATGGAGGGGCAGCAGAAAGGCACGTTCTGTTTTACTGATGTGACCTTACCTGAGTGCTTCTTCCAAAAGACTGTTAAGTTCGTTGACATAGACGGGCTTTGGGTTGGATGGAAGGGTTTTGTAACAAGATTTGTCATCCTGTATACGGAGACACGTCGGACATACTTCATTCAATCTGGAATAACAATATTGCCCCCCATATTCAAGAGTTTGAATGGGTGTGTTGTCATTGATGGTGGCACTATTAGAGGATGGAAGACTCAAACTGGTGAACAGTCTGCTCCCAATCTGTCTTTTGCTCTCAGCCAAGAGTTCACCCAGACATCTTACATGAGAGAGATCTTCCGGTCAACGTGTAAGTCGTCTGTTGTGAGTTGCGGAAAAAAACTTCAATTTCTGTGCGAATAGATTAAGGTCTTTGACTCAATCAATAGATTGAATCCATGTGTCGGTACAAAGGAAAGACCTATGCTGAGCATGTTTATTTTAGCTGTGCTCAGTACCTTCTGTCCCATAACTCATCACTGATGGTTCATGATGTCCTGGAGGAGGTACTCGGAGACCAGTAAAAAAAACCCTCTTTTGCTGCCACCTCTCCCACTGCCACCACGGCCTCGGGAGTGTTCCCTCTGAGATGTAGACTCAAGAGGAGTCCAATGACTGGCAGATTCGTCCTCACTCTCCCCCTCTGAGAACGACCGTTTCGTTTCCACTTTGAACACTTGTCCCTCCTTAAAATCACTGATATCCCTGATGTATTGGAAGTGTTTCCACTCCTTGAGTTGGGTGGGGAATTTCTCAGTGGTTTGCTAAATGGTGGCCTCCTTGGGTTGATGCTGAACTTTTTAGTAGCTTCTATCGCTTTTACTCTTGTCCAAAAGACTCTTCTCCTCCTCTCTAGTCCAGGTTACTGTATCACTATCTGGCACATGGATTGTTATTCCCACATAGTGAGGAAAATTGGCTTCTACCTCACAGGGTTTTTTTTTTGCCTTCCCCTGGATCAACTTGTAGGAAAACAGGCTGAACTGGATGGACAGATGTCTTTTTTCGGCCTTACAAACTATGTTACTATGTTATATTACACCCAGTATTCCAGCCTTATTCTCGGCCTATTTATATAACATCCACAAATATTGTATTAGAGTGGGGGTGGGGGTGAGGGATATATATGAGCAGGTCATACATTTGCCTTAAAGGGGTATTCCGGTTACCATAAATATAACTTATGTTTTAGACTAATTCATCATCAATAATTATCTAATTTAATGTCAATTTCATATATTTACCCTTCAATAGTTATAAAAGTAGTTTCTTGCTCTGCTACCCACTGTGTTTCCTCATAAGTTACCATGGCAGCGACCAGTAGTTCTGAGCCTTTGTTAGGTCGCATGCTCAGTGTGTTGCTATCAATTCTCTAGCTAAATGTTAGTGTGCTGCTGATTACTGAGAAGAGGGGGCGTGGCCGGACTGTATATCAGGCAGCGAATCAGTAATCATCAACACTCACAGCAGACAGCTAGGGATTGTGGGCATTGTAGTCTTTGAAGTTTTGTGAGGGAAGATCAGGAGCCATGATACTCTCCATGTGTTGAAGGCTCACACAGGAGCTAGACAAATGGATTGTGAGGTAAATAGAAACTTGGGTTATACAGTGCCTTGCGAAAGTATTCGGCCCCCTGGAACTTTTAAACCTTTTGCCACATTTCAGGCTTCAAACAAAAAGATATAACATTTTAAATTTTTGGTGAAGAATCAACAACAAGTGGGTCACAATTGTGCAGTGGAATGAAATTTATTGGATCATTTAAACTTTTTTTGTAATAATAAAACTGAATAGTGGGGCGTGCAAAATTATTGGGCCCCCTTGCATTAATACTTTGTTGCGCCACCTTTTCCTGCGATTACAGCTGCGGTCTCTTGGGGTATGTCTCTATCAGCTTTCCACATCTAGAAACTGAAATTCTTGCCCATTCTTCCTTGTAAAACAGCTGGAGCTCTTTGAGGTTGGATGGAGACGTTTGTGAACAGCAGTTTTCAGCTCTTTCCACATATTCTCAATTGGATTCAGGTCTGGACTTTGACTTGGCCATTCTAAAGACCTGGATACCTTTATTTTTGAACCATTCCATTGTAGATTTTGCTTTATGTTTGGGATCATTGTCTTGTTGGAAGATAAATCTCCGTCCTCAGTCTCAGGTCTTTGCAGACTCCAACAGGTTTTCATCCAGAAATGGTCCTGTATTTGGCTTCATCCATCTTCCCATCAATTTTAACCATCTTCCCTGTCCCTGCTGATGAAAAGCAGGCCCAAACCATGATGCTGCCACCACCATGTTTGACAGTGGGGATGGTGTGTTCAGGGGGATGAGCTGTGTTGCTTTAACGCCAAACATATCGTTTTGCATTGTTTCCAAAAAGTTGGATTTTGGTTTCATCTGACCAGAGCCCCTTCTTCACATGTTTGGTGTCTCCCAGGTGGCTTGTGGCAAACTGTAAACCAGACTTTTTATGGATATCTTTGAGAAATGGCTTTCTTCTTGCCACTCTTCCATAAAGGCCAGATTTGTGAAGTGTTGGACTGATTGTTGTCCTATGGACAGGACTCTCCCACCTCAGCTGTAGATCTCTGCAGTTCATCCAGAGTGATCATGGGCCTCTTGGCTGCATCTCTGATCAGTCTTCTTGTTTGAGATGAAAGTTTAGAGGGGACGGCCGGGTCTTGGGTAGATTTGCAGTGGTCTGATACTCCTTCCATTTCAATATGACGCTTGCACAGTGCTCCTTGGGATGTTTAAAGCTTGGGAATCTTTTGGTCCAAATCCGGCTTTAAA